>OVBC01001103.1:0-27854 GCA_900406465.1 Noccaea caerulescens | reverse complement strand
CCCACCATGTAAGTCTCCTATATTGATTCAATTAACGATTATTACACTCACTTTTTTAATTGTAGTGTTATCTGAGTATATTCACTAAATTCACCCTTTAAATAACAAGATGGTAAATTTTATTTTATGTAAATAAGATCATTTTACATCATAAACTTTTGTAGTAGTAAATTAATCTAATGATGTTCAATCTTTTATCGACCACTACAATTTTTTTATTTTATTTAAAACCACTACAAATATAGTTTAATCTTAGTGTTATCGATAATATCACAATCCATGTTCAAAATCATAAGATGTATGTTGTTGGCAGACATAATGCATATGTAATACTAAACTGGTTTGCTTACACAAACTGTTTTTTTGTAGATTCGGATTTGATCCCTTAATAAAAAGAAAAGATGTTGTATCAAATAGGGACCTGGAAAATGTGGTATTCTTCGTTTATTTATTTATTTTTAAATTCTGTTACATAGCGGTCTATAATTAGTACAAATCACAAAATCCAAAAGGGCATTGCTTTTGAAAGAGAATGTGTTTCGTAAATCTGATTGCAAACATTTTTGGGAATTTAAATTTCGAATCCAATGATACAATAATAATACAAACAAAACAAGGCATTACATGACTGAGTCCTGTAAAAAAAGAAAGATGAACAAAAAGCCTAATTTTAGTTTTAAATATTATTTTTTTGTGCCTTTTCATGGTTTCGTTTTCGTGCCTGTAACTCTGAGAAAGGACACAGTTGTGTAAGGGCATCCACATCGCAGAACCTTTGCAAGGTTCTGGTGTGAAAAAATAAAGAAAAATAAAAATAAATAATGATGTGGAAGCTGATGTGTAGAGATTAAGAAAGAAGCGTTTCCATGGGAGACATCGATTCTGACAGAAACTCTCAACGTGTCATAATTCATATGGTTATTGTTTTTTTTTTTTTTTTTTCTTGAAAAACGTATTTTTTATTATTAAAAAAGATAGTTAAAGAACTTATGTGTGAATTCTGCGATGTGGATGCTCTAAGTAAATAAGTGTGGAAACACAATCAAAGACAAAAGCCTAAAGACTCGAGCAAACTTTTTTTTTTGGTAATAATAAAACCTTTTTTGAATTTCTTTTGTTCAAATTTCAAAAACGTCTCTTTAACCCACCACTCCCTCCATTACCACCACAATTTCACGTTCTCCTATACTCNTCTCTCTCTCTCTCTCTCTCTCTCTCTCTCTCTCTCTCTCTCTCTCTATCAAACTTTCTACTTACCTGAGAAATAAATCTCAGGTTTTTCTTTGTTTGTCTACGAATTCGAGCCATAAAGATCGAACCTTTTTCATTTTCGACAAGATGGGTGCTTCAGGGAAATGGGTGAAGTCAATTATCGGTCTCAAGAAGCCAGAGAAAGACGAAATCGTAAGAGCTTTTCACCCAATTTCTTATCTTACATCCGTCTCATAAGAGTCAAAGCTTGAGACTTTCTTTGTTTTTTAAAAAAGGGTAATGGTAAGAACAAGAAATGGAAGCTATGGAGGAATTCTTCAGGAGATTTTGGCTCGTCCTGGAAGGGTTTCAAAGGAAGACATCGGTCTGAATCAGAAGGTTCTGTTTTCTCCAATACTTACTCTGCAGCTGTTGCAACTGTGCTTAGAGCTCCTCCAAAAGATTTCAAAGCTGTTAGAGAAGAATGGGCTGCTATCAGAATCCAAACCGCTTTTCGAGGTTTCTTGGTAAGTTTTAAATCTAAGTTTTTTTATACAATTGAGAAAACAGAAAACAAATTTGAGGACTTTGCTCAGCTATGAGTTGAATAGAATTGAGAGAACAGTCAATTTGAATTTAATGTGATTAGGCGAGAAGAGCTTTAAGGGCATTGAAAGGGATAGTGAGGCTCCAAGCTTTAGTGAGAGGGAGGCAAGTGAGGAAACAAGCAGCTGTAACACTAAGGTGCATGCAAGCTCTGGTTCGTGTGCAAGCTCGTGTTAGAGCTCGTCGTGTAAGGATGACTGTAGAAGGACAAGCTGTTCAAAAGCTTTTAGATGAACACAGAAGCAAATCTGATCTCTTGAAAGAAGTCGAGGTTATTGTCTTTTTCTCTGTCCCTATTGGATTGATTCATATCAAAAATGTTAAACTTGTTTGTTTGATATTACTCTCAGGAAGGGTGGTGTGATAGAAAAGGCACAGTAGATGATATCAAGACAAAGTTGCAGCAGAGACAAGAAGGTGCTTTCAAGAGAGAACGTGCATTGGCTTATGCTCTAGCTCAAAAGGTAATTGTGTCACACTCTCTTTCTCCTTTTGAGATCTTGTTCTAAGCTAGAAACTCCGATTATCTTCTTGCAGCAATGGAGGTCAACTCCTAGCTCAAACATTAAGACAAACAATTCAATCTCAAATCTCAAAAGTCAAGAGTTTGATAAGAACAGTTGGGGATGGAGTTGGTTAGAGCGTTGGATGGCCGCTAGGCCATGGGAGACTAGACTTATGGACACTGCAGATGTCGCCGCTGCGACGCCTCCTCCTCCTCCTCCTAAGCATTTGAAATCACCTGAAACAGTGGATGTTGTTAAAGTTAGAAGAAACAATGTGACAACTCGTGTATCTGCAAAACCTCCTCCTCATATGTTATCTTCAAGTCCTGGTTATGAGTTTAACGAGAGCCCCGGTTCGTCGTCTATCTGCACTTCAACCACACCAGCTTCTGGAACCACTGGTCTTGTTTCAGACAACTCTAGCAGTCAAGCAAACAAGAACAAGCCAAGTTACATGAGCTTGACTGAATCAACAAAGGCTAAGCGAAGAACTAACCGTGTTCTTAGGCAGTCTATGGATGAGTTTCAGTTTATGAAGAACTCTGGATTGTTTACTGGTGACTTGAAGAGCTGTCCTACTTCAGATCCTTCCTATGTTAGTTTCTCCAAACCACTCGGTGTTCCTACTCGATTCGAGAAGCAGAGAGGGTAAAGTGACATTGTGAATTGTGAGATTCATGTCAATTTGCTTTAGGAAGAGTTTCAACAGCTTGTTGTTGTCTTTGTGTTGTGAGATATCTGTGTATGTTTAATTTTTCTTTTTTTTGTCCTCTGAAACTACATTTGGAGTTTTTGATTTACCATTTATTTAAATATGAAAAATTTGCAGTCTTGCTTTTATTTCATCATGTAAGTCTCAGTTGTTTCAAGTATTAGAATCTTTTGATGGCTCTAAGCTTAACACCATTCTTGAAGCTGAGAATTACACCATAATCAAGCTGCAGTGGTTTCTCCATTTCCGGGGAATGTCTGAAAATGTAATTACGGTAGAGATGCAGCAAAGTGAGTTTAATTTCTTGCAAGGCAAATCTCTGTCCAACACAGGCTCGTGGACCTATGCCGAATGGGATGAAAGCATATGGATGTCTAAGTTTCTCCTCTTCCCCGTTTGGATCAAATCTTTCCGGTCGAAACTTGTCCGGTTCCGGAAAGTTTTTGGGATCCTTTGCAAGAACTCCAAGTGCCAACCAAACCCATGTCCCCTAAACAACAACAATAACAAGTTAAGTAATAGAGACAAGTCAGTTCTTTAAAAGCTTTTGTCAATCATTTCAAAAGTTTTGGTCTTTTTTTGTTATATGCACTGTTTAGGGGACATGGATTTACCTTGGGGAGTAAGTAACCTCCTATCTCCACTTCTTTTGCAGTTTCTCTTGCAACCAAAGGAGAAACCATGTAGAATCTCATAGCCTCTTTGATGACCTACAAAAGAAGAAGAAAAAAACACATCTATAAAAGATTCTAAAATCCTCACAAAAATCAACTTCTTGGCTTTGTTTGGAACGAATAAAGCACCTGATCGAGGTATGGAAACTTGTGTTGTAAGTCATGTGAAGTCGAGATCAGATCTCGGCTTCCAAAACCGTCAATTTCTTGAAGGAGACGTTTCTCAACTTCTAGATGACCAGAGACTAAGTAGAGAACAGAGGATAATGTGAAAGCAGTGGTTGCAGAGCCAGCAAGAAGATGCTCATAAGTCACAGCGCTAATATAATCAGGTGTGAAGATGTTCTTGGCGAAAGGATCGGATTCTCTAGCTTTCAAGATCAATGACAAGAAGTCTTTTGAGTCTGTTCCGGTATCCTTAGCTCGCTTTGAAACAATCTCATTGAGTTGTCCACTCAAGTTTGCATTAGTCTTGTCGACTCTCCAGTCCATTGTTCCTGGAATTCTCTTCAAAACCTGCCTGAATGGTTCTTGAAGAATCGGAATCAGTAAGCCTAAGATGATGGAGAGTGAGCCGGATAAATCCATCTTGAGCTGTGTTGTGGAGTAGACATGCTGGTTTATGAAATCAGTCACCTCTACATTGCTATCCGATGAATCTTTAACTGGTTTTTTCCGAGACAGACCGAAATCCACTCCAAAAGCAGCTTGTCCGATGATATCGGTCGTTAGTTTGAGGAAGAGATTGGAGATAACGATATCTCTCGGCTCGGAATCAAGGTTATGAGTAGCAGAAGTGATGAAATTGTGCATTGTGGGGATAAGACTTGTCAAATGTGAAGGTTGGTAAAGAGATAAGATGGTGTTTCTCATCTTAGACCATCTCTTGTCCCTGTGCAAGATCCATGAGATCATAAATGGTTATAGAAAGCAAGACATGTATATAGCAGTGCCGGTCTAATGAAAATGTTGGTCCCAATCAAGAAAAGTTTTTTTTTGGTCTTCTCGCTTGTCCTTTGGACCGGAACTAATGTATAGTTTATAAAGTATGTACCTGGTGAAGAAGAGACCTTTCTGGTGAAGTGGAGAGGCTGAGATTGGAGAGGGAATGCTTCTGTTTGGAATATCTTTGAACTTCTTTATCCCAACTTCTCTGCAAAGCTCTGCTTCTGCTACTATTATCAGTGGTTGCCTCCCCATCTGAAATCTGTTTTGATACCCTTCAAATTATATTTTTAAATTTTTCTTGGACATAATCACTTGTGTTCATTTTCGTTTCCTCACTTGTTGTGTTCATCAGTCAGTTTAAAAAAACAACCATAACAGATGGCCATATGACTAAACTTAACAAAATCTAAAGTATAATGTTTAAACTAAAATTAAACCGTATA
The DNA here is from genome assembly GCA_900406465.1 of Noccaea caerulescens. Taxonomy (NCBI): domain Eukaryota; kingdom Viridiplantae; phylum Streptophyta; class Magnoliopsida; order Brassicales; family Brassicaceae; genus Noccaea; species Noccaea caerulescens. The sequence continues at coordinate 22,774 of OVBC01001103.1, read as the reverse complement.
GTATTTATAATCGATGGTTTTATCATCTAAAATAAAAAGAACTGTAATTAAAGTGACCAATTTTATATTGTTAGTTACGTATATGTTTTAATATTAGTGTGAATGTGATCATATCAATTCATATAATATTTAATTGAATATTAAATGTTATTATTTATTTAAATATTATATGTGTTGATATGATTAGATTTATTTTTAATCCAATTATCTGATTGATGTAATCAAACTGAATATAAACCGAAAATCAGTTCAAATAAACCAAAATTACATCAAATCAAACAAAACCAGATTACAAATAATTTGTATTTGGTTTTCAGTTTTCACAAAAACCAAAAAGACAAAAATCCAATAAATACTAAACTCTAACTTAGATTAGTCCACTAAAAACAACTACGAATCAAAGACTCAAGAGAAAGAGATGTACCTGAAGATAGGGCCATAGCGCTTAGCAAGAACGGAAAAGACATCCGGACCGTACTTAGCCATCAAGGGCAAGTGGCCAACAAGAGGCATAGCGGTTGGACCGGGGACATTGCGTACGGACCAGGAGGGTCGGTACAAGTAGACCATAATCACAACCGCTGCAAAAGTCATGAATGTAAGAAGAGCTTCTTTGTGTTGTACCAATAATGGATCAAGAACTCCCCACCATAGATGTTGCGTCTTCATCTCTCGACCTCTAAAAGTTCTCTCTTCTTTTTCTTTTAATGTTTGTGGGTTTTGTTGGTGGTTCATTAAATTTATATAGTATTTTGATGTACTTTTGAAAAGTGGATTCTGTTCTCTTTCCACTATCCCACCATTGGACTGTTTGCAAGAAGGCAAAATGCGTTGAAAATTATTTGCCAAAATCTGGTCTCTACTAAGCTAGTGATTGTAACCACAGACCTCATACTGAGTTCTAGGTTTTCTTGTCAACATTTAACTAGATCTTTTTTTTGGTTGTAAAATATCATTTTCAGCAATAAGCCCCCAATATATTATTGTATGAATTTGGTAAACAGGAAGGAGCGAAGTTTTTTTTAGGTAAATGATACCAGTAAAAATTTAGGTGAAAACGTAACACGTTATGTAAGGGAAAAAAAGAAATATTTTGAGTATCGGATCTTTTTGACCAACTCCACCCATGGCTGTTATGTAGATGTCAAAAGGAGGTTGGTTTACCGTCAATGGGGTAAGCCACACTTTTATTATTTATACTTTGGTTTCCTTTTTTTCTCCACTTTTTGTTACTCTTTCTTTTTTGGTCACTCCTTTTCTATAGTTGAACAAATTATTGATGATTTAAAAAAGTATTGGGTCGGGGAAAGAAATGGCTATGTATGAAGGAAATGGTTTCTGAGTTTGACTTTGGAATTTTAACCATAAAGAGAAATTGAATCATTACATGGTCAATTTTTACTTTTTGTTTTTGTTTTTGTTTTTGTTTTGTTCTATTGATATCTTGATATTAGATCATTATCTTATAATCTCGTGACAACCCGATGATACTCCATCCTTACCACTCGTTGCTTGGTCCTAAATGTTTATAAAGTACAAGTAAATACTTTTTTATAGAACACAACTTCTAATTTCAAAAATTGTAAAAAACAAATCACCATTAGTATGATTTTCATTTATCCGCAAAAGGACTAAACAAACACATAACACAAAGTACAGAGTACAAAATACAAAACATAGTCTATATGCTAATCAGAATACCATCCTACACAATTTATAAAATTCTTCAACATAGTAGTGTAAGTTAACATGTGTCAGTAATGTAAGTTGACCACAGCAGGAATCAAACAAATTCTTGGTCAATTCTCACAAAGAAAGCTCAACAAAAGTTACTGAAATTCAGGTCTTCACTCTTGTACACAACCCCCTAAATGCTGAACGCAGCTTCAAAGGTCGAAAACATATATATGTTTTGCTTCCAAGATCTGGAGAAGAACAAAAAAAAAACATAAAATCAGAGTTTTATTATTCAACACACAAGTACAAGAAACCACAACACTTTATGCATTCATAGAAACAAAACAAAAGAAACAATTCAACAAGTAAATAGAGGTGGTAGCAATTACCACAACTGAAGACTGTGTGAAACAGCCTTTGAGACCGGTTAATGAGTTGAGCTGTATAATCAAGGTTCTGATCCAAGAAAACCCATTTGATCTACAATGTCATGTAGATCTTCACTGCCCCAATCCAAAGGTGAATCAACAAAATCTTCCACTTTCACATCCATCTCTGCCTCAAGATTACTACCATCTTCCATCATCGCATTCATAGCTTCCAAACATTGCTCCTCTTTAGTAGGCATCAAACTAGTCGACTCATTATCGATAGCTGCAGCGAGTAACGTCTCCATATCCTCCTTCATCCTATCAAACTCCTGATCCTGCAACAGCTTCTCCTCAATAGAACCTATGCTTGGACTAGAAGTAAGCCTTCTTTTCCTCCCACCATCCAAACCGAACAGACTCTTCTTCTCTTTGCTCATCAATGCAAACTGCTGAACAAAGTTTGGATTGTTCAAGGCCTTGGCGAGGAAAGTCATCATTTGCTGCTGTCTCTTCTCTGTAGTAAGCAACCGTTGCTCCATGGCTGCAACTTGATTCTTGGAGCTGTGCTGCTGTTGTCTCAGTCTAACTACCTCAGCTACAAGCAAGCTATGATCTCTCTTCAGCCTCTCTACCTCTCCTTCGAATCCATATTGCCCAACTTCCACACATGACATTCCTGACCCTGATCCTGATCCTTGTTGATTCGCATTCTGCAAACCCATGTTTCTCCTTCGCTTGATGTACTTCAGGAGATGCTTTTGACCAGCTAAAAACCCTTCATTCGCAAATTCCCATCTGTCAGGATCGATCTTTCTAAATCCCTGTAATACAAAGGAAAATTTCCATCAGAATGTTTGCACTTGAGCAGAATCTCAAAAAGGTTTCATTTTCATTTTCAAACAAATATGCAACTCCAAGGATTCAATTACTTCAAAAGTCAAAACTCTCTTGCTTACTCCATTATGACCCTATGCTCCATAGATTTCTACTTCATTTTCCTTGATTTTGAAGTGTCAAAGTCTCCAAAAACAGAGCACTTACACCAAATTTCTTTCTTATGCCAATATGCCATTTAGCCTTAATTCATTTTCAGTTACTTTGCAGTTTCACAAGCCAAAATAGTCAAATTTATAGCTAAACTCAGAGATAAGGTACCCTAAGCAATACTTTGGAACAAAAATTTGGAAACCCATTTGAAATCAGTGGTTTGAAAGCACAAAAGAACTAACCTTTATAGCTGAGGACTAATCTTTAAAGAAACCCATCTAAAGAAATCCAAAATTAAGATTAGAAACAACAAAAACAACAAGAACAAGAGAATCTAAATGATGAATTTAGCAAAGAGGCACTTACATAAGTGTTGAGCTGTCGGATGAAGCTGGAGAAATTGCTGTGCTTGAAGTAACGAGGCAGGAGAGTGGTTGAGAATTTGTGAGAATCCCAAACGATAAAGCTGTTACGGGCATTGCTCCACGACACCACCGTGTCCGACGCCGGATCCTCCACCATATCGTATGTCTTCGTCAGAAATGGCGGTGGTCCGGTGTCGTTTAGCCCTTCCATTGGTCTCGGTGACGACGATGATCCGACAGAGGACGAAGCTGCAGCCGTCGAACCTCCGTAAGTCACCGTCTCTTCCTCTGATTCAACTTTCAGTCGCTCCATGTCATAAGCTAGTTTTCACAAATTTGACTATAAATATTGGATCTTTAGACAAGTTATATAAGGTTTTTTTTTTTTTTTTTGTGAATTTCTGAAAATGTAGATAGAGTGTTTGATTCTGAGAGCTAAGCGTGGAGGAGAGAGAAATGGGTATAAGTGGAGAAAAGAAAGAAGGTTCTAGACATTGAATTTCAAAGCTTCTTCTTGCCATTTGTCTAAGCACGTGGACGCAAGGTTTCCAGAAACTTCTTTAGCATCTAGAATCGCATTTTCATTATGGGCCTTGTTGTAATTCTTTGGATTTCACAAATTAAACTTTAGCCCATTTCTTACAAAGCATGCCACAAGCCCTAATCATTACGAATTTGAGTATACCGCTAACTATAACTTCCTTTCTGTTTTGGGAACAAACCGGGTATATAATGAGGTTATAGCAGACTATTTTTAGGCACTAAATCACGTTATTTACGGTTTGATTGAAAATCCGGAAGTGAATTCGCTTACCCATATATTTTGCTTTTTTTTTATAGTCTATGATCTCTTCCTATTACTAACGGTTAAGAATCCTTGCAAAAGCTCGAGAAACTTGTTGAGTTTTGTTCTTGGATTTATAATATCAAGAAACTAGTATAGAGAATTATAATCCGAGATATGAAAATATGTTTCTAAATTTATAAGGAAGTTATAATTGATAAGTATTAGAATTATATCAAGTGAAAGGAGTGAGTATAACTAATATGTGGTCAAGTATTAGAGTTGTTTGATTAGATGATTTCTAGAGGGAAACAAGCAGCAAGAATTCACAAATTGTATATGACGATGTAATATTAAGACGCAAATGGAAATACTAGAGAAGTCACTGGAAAATGAATCAAATGCTTCATGGAGCGAATGTCACTACTATCAATTGTCACTGCTATAGCTTTGAACTTTTTAGTCGTTATAAAAAGATTCAATTTTATCTTTTGACTAAAACGACAATTGTTGGCAGGTGAAAAAAGCTATATAATTCCTATTAAATATTGAAAGCTTTATGATACCTATTAGAAGAGGGTGGCTTTTACCTCTTGTAGTCTTGTCACATTATTTTTAATCTTTTTTTGCAGTAGTGTAAATATTTGTATACAACCCCTCTTATTGCAATGGTATATGAGATTGTAGACTATGCTTCTTAAATCTTAACGGTGGTTTTCATAATAAACATTACAATAGTTTTTATCGTCAATACCATTTCCCTCAATTCTAATTTTCAGGACATGATGCCAAATGTTATAAAGCTTTAAAGGTAGTATATTTTAGCAAATTATTTTGGCTTTTTATCCTATTTTCAGTGCCAAGGAGCGAAAGCCTTTGGTGTTCAACTGAAGCTGACAACTCCCATATAGCCAATAAGAATATCGTATGTACCCAAGAACATCTTTCACTCTGAAGACACTTCTAATCTCGTATTTTATCTTGTTGGTCATATCTGTCTTTGGAGCTCCAGTATGTGATTTTCATCCCCTATTCTTAATTGTTCATTTTTTCGTTTTTTTCTCCATTGATTTCTTAATCAAACCAGTTTTAAACACATTTTTATAAAGCAATTGTATGATACTTTTAATCTTAAGTATTTGATTTTTAAAAAAGAATATATATTAGCAAAACATGTAGTATTTTGTCATATTTATTATGTTTGGCTTATGTTTTGCTTATTTTTTTCATATATTTTACTTATGTTATACTTATTTTTGTGAAGCATAATCGGTGTGGAACAACATATGATTGTCTCTTGTTTGGGTTGGTGAGTTAAAAAAACACACACACATAAGGGTGAATTCAACTCAATATGATTTTGTCTCTTTCTTTGTTTTCTTTCTCTTCTACTTTTCAAATGTTCTGCTATGTATCTATATCAAAACAATGTTTTTGAAGTGCTCAAACAGAAGGTAAGTGGAACGAACAAGCCTTGGCGGAGACCTTTTTTTAGGCCTTGGAAAGCTTTTAACAAAATGCAAGAGATAAATTTCATATTAACACTCTACAATATGGGCCTGATTTTAGAACCTAACAGAAACAATGAAACTGATCTTAAGCACAGGTTGATAAAGCCAAACAGAATAAGGAGGATAAACCGCTATTGTAGACGAACTCATTTGTACTAGAGAAAGAACCTCTGAATTGGAAGTCGAGGGTTGCAGGACATCAAATCAAACAGTAGCATCAGAAACATCAGAAGCTTCTTGACTCGTTGCCTCCGGCTCCGGTGTTGGTGGCGGCGACTGCTCTCCCATTCTTTAATTTTCCTTCTTCCCGAGTAACTAATATCTCTTAAGCCCTGTTAGTTTGTCACAAAAAAATTAAAACTCAAATGCAGCATTTGAATGCAAAATCAATAATATCTCAAATATCTAGATATTTGGAATGCTAAAAAAATAGAGTTTGAATGCAGCATTTGCATTTCAAAACAAAAAGAGTAAAACACTTCAAAATCATAAAATCATATTTTTCCGCTAAAATTGTAAAATTGTGTTTTTCAGCCAAAACCGTGAAATCATGTTTTTCTGCCAAATCGTAAAATCACATTTTTTCACTAAAACCGCAAAATCACGTTTTCCCGCCAAAAACGTAAAATCGCGTTTTCCACCAAAACCGTAAAATTCAGTTTTTCCACCAAAACCGTAAAATCACGTTTTTCTGCCAAACCGTAAAATCACGTTTTTCGCCAAAACTGTAAAATCCGTAAAATCACGTTTTTCTGCCAAAACAATAAAATCGCGGTTTTCCCGCCAAAACCGTAAAATAACGTTTTTCCCGCCAAAACTGTAAAATCACGTTTTCTGCCAAAACTGTAAAATCATGTTTTCCTGCCAAAACCGTAAAATCGCGTTTTTCCGCCAAAACCGGAAAATTTTGGTTTCCCACCAAAACCGTAAGATCGCGTTTCCCGCCAAAACCGTAAGATCGCGTTTTTCGCCAAAACTGTAAAATCCGTAAAATCACGTTTTTCCGCCAAAACCGTAAAATCGCGGTTTCCCCACCAAAACCGTAAGATCACGTTTTTCCGCCAAAACCGTAAAATCACGTTTTTCCATTTAGAACCATAAAATCTGTGTTTTTCGGTAAAACCGTAAATCTGATTTTCTTCCCAAAATCATAAAAACCGTAAAACAGTATTTTTTGCCAAAACCGGTTTTCACCAAAATAGTAAAATCTTGTTTTTCCATCAATGCTGTAAATTTCGAGTTTTCTCGTCAAATGTATATATTTCTTTTAATTTTTAAAGTTATTTATTATACAACTAATTTAAGTATAAATAAAAGAATAATAATTTAAAAACATATATTTTTTTGGACATTTGATATATTTTGCATTTAGATTTTTTTTAACAAATTCACAAATGAACTTTATATCCAAATGCAACTTTTAAATGCAAAAGCTATTTTGAAAACGAACAAAATCTAAATGCTGCATTTAGATGTGCATCTAGACGCTGCATTTGGATATTGCATCTAAATACAAAAATGAACAGGGCCTTAATCTCAGTTTCGATGAGCAACTCAAGTTAAGTCACCATGGAAATAAAAGAGAATTTGACATGCTTATGGGGGACATCTATGGTGGAACATATTATTCAGAGGTAATAGATTAATGTTGATACTTTTGCAAATGTTTTCAATTTGTATTAACTATCAAATTTACATATGATGAGTTTTAGCTTCTACCAATTTTCCAAAGATGAGAAGTGAGACATATGAAGACTACGATACGATTTCACATAAAATTCTCATATCCTAAAGTAAAAACTTTATCTCAATAAGCAGGGCCGGCCCTAGGCTAAAGCCTGTGAAGCCACATGCTTTAGGCGCCAAAGATTATTAAGATTTTAGGGGCGCCATATTACAGAATCTTCATTGGGTCTAGTGGTTTAAGTAGAGCATTATTCGTCCTACCAGCCCAAGTTCGAATGCGAGTTAATGTTTCTCTTTCCTACCTCTTGGTTTTTCTCTAAATATTTTTCATTGTATCTCTTCCTTTTTCTCTATAGATTATACTTTTCATTGATTTTCGTCATCATTAAATATTCTACTTTCCAAAGAAATTGATGGAGCTTATTATCTTTTTTTTTGACAACCTTAATTTAATTTAATCCTGCATATTAAATTAACTGATGTCACATTATAAAAAAACCAAATAAATTAAAAACTAAAAAATTATTCTGTATTATTTTAATTATATATTTTTTAAAAAAAATATCGTAAAAAAAATTGTTGGGACAACATTTTTGTTCTGTGCTTTAGGCGCCATATGAGTACGGGCCGGCCCTGTCAATAAGCCACACATGGCTAAAAGATCTATAAAGTCAACACACACATTAAAGTTTCCTATAATATTGCTAGTATAGATTCTTGTCCCAATGCATTCGAAGTCTAGTTCTTGATAGGATATGAAGCAACCATCGTGATCCCACATATACCTGCTGGATCTTTAAAGTTACGAGCCATCTTAACGTAGCCAGCATCTCCCCACTTCGTGCCCCATGAGTTTCTCACAATCCAATAGTCTTGACCGTTCTCACTACCGTACCCGACAATAACAACCGCATGGTCAAGCTGTTTCCCGCAAGGTCCGTTATATATACCCTTAATGACATCAAACATGTGAACAAGTACAATATCAGTTTATTGATTGTATATATTTTGGACTCAACAATAAATAAATAAGAATTTCAAAGGTGGTATTTGCTATGTGACTATATATATACCGATTTATAAAGCATGAATTCTTGGGATTTTTTGTCAATGGCAACACTCACGGGCTGGTGAGCAACAGCTTTCTTTAAGGATGTCTCATCATTCGCTGGCACATCCTCGTAGCCGTTAATCGTAACGACCTTGTTTGATTTATCCTGAGATTAACGTACCCAAAAACAAAGAAGTGAAACTAGTTAGTGAGATATATGCACTTATATGTGGGATTTTAGTTAAGGAACCACTAGTAGATGAACCTTTTTGTGGTTACAGTTGCCTTGAACGCCCGTGTAAGGATAATCAATTTGGGAATCAAGACCATTGTTATTGATAAGGAACTGAAAAGCTTTGTCCATGAAGCCTCTATTAGGGAATATATCCCACATCGGAAGTTGGAAGGGATCTCAAGTAGTATATAAGGGATATGGGCCACTCCACTCATTGCCAATTGGTTTTGAGTTGGAAGCCCATGTAACTTAACATGGTATCAGAGCCCCGATCCACGCAATCCAACCCGATCCGACCCAAAATTGGTCCAATTATCGAGGAGGCCCAAAACTGGTGCCGTCGATCCAAGCCCGAACGTATCGAGATCGATGGCCAAAGAGCCATCGTCTCGAGGGGGCGTATTAGGGAATATATCCCACATCGGAAGTTGGAAGGGATCTCAAGTAGTATATAAGGGATATGGGCCACTCCACTCATTGCCAATTGGTTTTGAGCTGGAAGCCCATGTAACTTAACAGCCTCTTCCTTCACAACCGTACGTAGTTGACCGCGTTGCAGTCAACCAATTCTTGCTCGGACAGTGAGATTAACTCTCCTGTTACGATCTTATTTATTCCCTCCACAGCTGCTACTCAGGAGAATGCTCAGCAGCTATCTTTCATTTCAAATATGAAAAAAAAAACACTTATATCAAAATGGAAAAATTCCATAAAAATACATCAACTAAATTTTGAAAAGCTTTTTAATACCCTAACTTTTATTGTGTCTAGAAAAATACATGACTATTATGTTTGTCTATTTTAATTACTAAACTTTTCTGTTGTGTCCATTTTAACACATTCCGTTTAACAGAAAGATAACTTCTGTTATCTTTTTATTTTTTAATAATTAAATAATAATAAATTAAATAAAAATTATATTAAATTTCAAAAAATCCTAGAAAAAACTCAAAAACCCCAGAAAACGAAAAATCATTAAAATTAAAATTAAGAATAATTATTATTTTTCTTATTAAATATAATTCATATTTTAATGATTTGTTAAAAACCTAAATTTTTTAAAAAATATCCTTTCAAAGTCCAACAAACTAAAAAAAAAAAAAAAAACAAAAGTAGCTAAAAAATATTAAGCAAATCGGATTTTTGGATTTTGGGGGATTTTTAATTAAGCAAATCGGATTTTTTCAAAATTTAAGATATTTTATTTAAATTTTGAATATTTAATTATTAAAAAAAATTAAAAATATACTTCTGTTATCTTTCTGTTAAACGGAGTGTGTTAAATGGGCACAACTTAATAAGTTTAAGTAATAAAATAGACAAACATAATAGTTGATGTATTTTTCTGGGTATAACAAAAGTTAGAGTATTAAAAAGCTTTTTAAAATTTAGTTGAGATATTTTTGTGGAATTTTTCCTATCAAAATATATTTTAACCATGATTTTGTTTTTCGATTGCTTCAAACGCAAGTAGTAGTAAATTCTATATAGTAGTTAGAGTATTTTTGCTACGACAATCCCTTTGGATCCTAGTAGTTGATACTTCAAAAAAACTGAAATATTTCAAAAAATAATGAAGAGAAATAACTAAACAAATTACAGTTGATATTTTATGGTTTTGGTTTTAATTTAAAAATCAGTAAAAAAAAATCTACAATATTAATAAATTTATATTTCTATTATAAATAAAATAATCATAATTTTTTTTTTTTCTACACAAGGTGACCGTATATAATGAATACAACAGAAAGACAATTGATCCGACATCTATGAGAGTCTCATATGACTATGAGACTATGATTCAACTTGTGTACTAAGAGACTTAAAAACAAAACCGTGGTGAGATTATATGTGAATGAATGTGAAAGACAAGTGAAAACCACTTACTGCAATTGCCTTGGTCTCTAATCTCCGACACTGCACCTTGTTTCCTCCAGTCAACGGACTGTGGGAGCTGATCTCCCACAAGTGACACGTACCTATGACTGACTCTGCAAGCCCTTTGTATCGGTTCATGATCAGGGCGTCCAGACAAAAGGCCTTGGTACTCTTGGACGGTTAGGTCAGCAAACCGAGTCAAACCGAGCTGGTAACTGAGGTTCTTAGCGTTGTGTTCGTCGATAAAACGGAGATTGTCCTTGAAGATCTGAAAACGCCGTTGCTTCTCTCCGAGAGCATCGACATAACTCTTCCCGTGATCGGACAACCACGTTTGGAAGATGAACCCAACCTCGGCGTTGCTACGGCTACCACTGTCGGATACGACGGGAAGATCCACGGCCGAGGACGGCGAAAGAATGAAATTTATCAAAAGAAAAATAATTCTCATGAAAGCTGATCTAACAAATCCCATTCGTAATATTCTTGCAATGATTGCGACTTGTGACTTGTGAGATATATGCATGGGAGAAGATATATTGAGCTATCTTATGGATTAAATATATAGGATAGTTTAGGATACGATATACTTTTTTATGGGGTGTTATTAATTCAAGAATAAGTTTTCTTATAGAATTTGAATCCATATATAATTGACTGTTATTCAGAAGTTGATTTTGAAGTATCTATTAAGCAGATTATGTGTTGTTGAATTAGAAAATTTGCATATAACCTAGTCAAATTTTGTTATATTCAAATATTTTTAAGAAACTAGTATATTGAGAAGGATTTTGAAGTATCTATTAAGAAGATTATGTGTTGTTGAATAAGAAAAGTTGCATATCAAGATCAAGTCAAAATGTGGTTCTATTCAAATATTTTTAAGAAACTATGTCGCTTTTGATTGTTAAATTGCTTTTATGAAAGTGATACAATGAAGTCATTGGTTTGTGTGGAAGCTTTCTTGGTTTAATGGTTGATCAATGTTCTACACACCACAAGATCTGGGGTTCAAATTTCAGATATTGCAATTTATTAGCCAGATTAACAAATACATGTTTGCATGAGATTTTTCGAACTTTGACTGTTCCTTGAGAAAAAAAAAAAAAACTACTTCCCAATCAAATTTCTTTAGTTTGGCTAATCCTTCTGAATCTATCACTACCTGGGTTCACATCACCAATTACTCCCAATTTGATTCCTGCATAAAACCAAGTAAATATGCATGTTCCCAACTATTTCACACTCGCCGTTTTGTAGGCTCGATGCTATGGGAATATTCCGAGGTCATTCCTTTTTTTTTTTATAGTTGGGCCGCCAAGTAAAGCCCACTAAAATGATAATAATGGGTATTTTAAAGGGTATATATGTAAAGCCTCAGAGAAGACGACGACCTACACATATCTCGTGCGTGTCTAAACCTGCTGCACAATTTTTGTCTCTCCCGATAACCAAAATAGTAGTCCTTTCACGTGTATCTTTCAGTTTCTAAGACCTATTAGATTTAGACCAAAAAGACTATTTTGTTTCTCCGATTCAGATCGAGAGAGGGAAGAAAGAGCTTCGTGTTCGATTTCCGAACATTCACTCACACCAATTTTGTAAGAGGCCGCGACGGAAGATTGATTGATGGCTTGGAGGCGCATCATCACCAAGGTTTTTGTTATTCATTTTCTTATGCAGATTTTTAATAATGAAAAAGGTTTCGAATTTGGTTGAATCTGTATTGGATTTCATCAATTTAGATATCATCTCCTAATGGGTTTATAAAGATCGTTGAGAAACTGAAGAAAAATATCATCTTTTTGCAAACCCTAGAGTCACAAAGAACTTAGCTGCCATCAAATTGTTGTCTTTTTTGTCCAGTGATTAACAGTTTTTTGTGATTTGCTCTCTTTGGGATGATTGAAATTTGACTCATTTATGGCTAATTAGTTGATTTGAATACCAATATCTCCTATTTTGAATTTGGGTTAAAAATTTGTCTTTGGATCAAAAAAATTTCACCTTTCTTGAAGATTTTTATTTTGAATGATCTGTCTAGTGTTTAATTTGAGTTTGTGCTAAGCAATTCACTCATATCCATGACAGGTTTCGAGCCATGAACGGGAATTGAGTAGTTTAAGAGGCTTAGTTTTCAGAGCTTACTCTTCTCTTCCTAGAGTTGGAGTTGTTGGAGGTATAATCACTTTCCTGAGAAGTGTAATTTGTTTTTCGATTGTTCCAAAAAGCATTTTGATGTAAATGAGTTATCTTTCTTCTCTATAGCTGCTGGTGGTGGAGCGTCTTTGCCACAATCGAGGTTTCAATCAAGTTATGTTGGTAGCTTTGCTCGCAGAGTGCGTGACAGAGAGGAAGTCAATGAGGTTGCACATCTGAGGGAACTTTTCCGGAGAAACGACCCTGAATCAGTTATAAGAATATTTGAAAGCAGCCCATCTATGCATTCGAATGCCTCTGCACTGACGGAATACATTAAGGCTTTGGTTAAAGTTGATAGGCTGGATCAAAGTGAGCTCGTACGAACATTGCAACGAGGTTGGTAAGGAGAGATAGAGAGAGATAGATTCTGGCTTTGAAAGTATGAAACTTTTGGTTAGATTAGGGATTTTGAAAAGAGTGCATTGACTTCTTTTGTGATTCTAAATGAATAGCTTATGTACTAATACAAGTTTATTCTGTTCTTTCAGGAATTGCTAGTGCTGGTGGTTCAATGGAGCAAGAGTCATTTGGAAGTCTCGGAGCATTTAAAAACTTTGGAAAACCAACAAAAGATGGTGTCCTTGGAACGGCTAGTGCACCGATCCATATGATATCCAATGAAAGGACTAGCTTTAAAGAACAGCTATGGAGTACCTTCCGGACTATCGCAGTTGGTTTTTTACTTATTTCTGGTGTTGGGGCACTTATTGAGGATAGAGGAATTGGCAAAGGTAGTTTTGGTTGTATATATTTCCAGTGAGTCAATAGCTGTTTTTGGGTGAAATGTTTATTTATGCTTATGTTTTAACATATGTTAGGACTTGGTCTGCATGAAGAAGTGCAACCTAGTAGGGACTCGAGCACCAAATTCACTGACGTAAAGGGTGTTGATGAAGCCAAAGCTGAGCTAGAGGAAATTGTGCATTACCTTCGTGACCCCAAGGTAAATTCACAGTGCTCCTGACTAGTTATTGGCCTCACTCTGTCATCTTGATCTTTCTTTTGATCTTTATTACAGAGATTCACTCGTTTGGGAGGAAAGCTTCCTAAGGGTGTGTTGCTTGTTGGTCCTCCTGGGACGGGGAAGACAATGCTTGCAAGGGCTATTGCCGGGGAAGCTGGAGTGCCTTTCTTCTCCTGCAGTGGTAGTGAATTTGAAGAGATGTTTGTTGGGGTTGGAGCAAGAAGAGTGAGAGATCTTTTCAGTGCTGCAAAGAAGTGCTCTCCATGTATTATTTTCATCGATGAGATAGATGCTATTGGAGGAAGTCGTAATCCCAAGGATCAGCAATACATGAAGATGACGTTGAACCAGTTGCTCGTTGAGTTGGACGGGTTTAAACAGAACGAAGGAATCATTGTGGTTGCTGCAACAAATTTCCCTGAGTCGTTGGATAAGGCCCTGGTTAGACCTGGAAGGTTTGATCGCCATATCGTTGTACCTAACCCTGACGTGGAAGGTCGCCGCCAGATTTTGGAGTCTCACATGTCAAAGGTAACTTTAGATTATAGACGTAGACAGCTAAGGTTTTGCAGTAATGGACCCCAAGAACTAGCACTAGCAGATCTTTCATTTTTAATTAGCAATTTGGTACTTTGGATTTACTTGAAAAGAAGTATAAAACTATCTTTTAGCTGTTATATAATAAGCATAAGAAGGTTTCAGTTATGTAGAACCATCTCTGCTAGATACCTTGTAATATAGCAATGTCTTTCTTCATTGTGTGTTTTCAGGTACTTAAGGCTGAAGATGTGGATTTAATGATCATTGCTAGAGGAACACCTGGATTTTCTGGCGCTGATTTGGCGAATCTTGTCAATGTTGCTGCTCTGAAAGCTGCAATGGACGGTTCAAAAGATGTGACCATGTCTGATCTTGAGTTTGCAAAAGACAGAATCATGATGGGAAGCGAGAGAAAATCTGCAGTGATATCGGACGAGTCAAGAAAACTGACTGCTTTCCATGAAGGTGGTCATGCCCTTGTTGCCATCCACACAGATGGTGCTCTTCCAGTTCACAAAGCAACCATTGTGCCTCGTGGTATGGCTCTTGGCATGGTTTCTCAGCTACCGGATAAAGACGAGACGAGCATTTCAAGGAAACAGATGCTTGCTCGGCTTGATGTTTGTATGGGAGGGAGAGTAGCTGAAGAGTTGATTTTTGGGGAAAGCGAGGTAACTTCGGGTGCTTCTTCTGATCTTGAGCAGGCAACTAAACTCGCGAGAGCGATGGTTACGAAGTTCGGTATGAGCAAAGAGGTTGGTCTGGTGGCGCATAACTATGACGACAATGGGAAAAGCATGAGCACCGAGACGAGGCTTCTCATTGAGAGCGAAGTGAAACAGCTTTTGGAAAAAGCTTATAACAATGCGAAGAACATACTCACAGTTTACCACAAAGAGCTTCACGCCCTTGCGAATGCTTTGCTCCAGCACGAGACTCTGTCCGGGAAGCAGATTAAAGAAATGCTTACCGATCTCAACTCTCCACAGCTGCAAAAGCGTCAGGAAGTAGTTGCACAGCAAAGCCAACCTGTTCCTCCATCAACTCCTAACCCAGCATCATCAGCTGCAGCGGCGGCCGCAGCTGCTGCAGCCGCTGCAGCAGCAGCAGCAACCGCGGCAACCAAAGGTAAAGACATGGCTCCTGTAGGGTCTTGAAAAATAAAAGAGCCTGTTGTATTTGTGTTTGTTGGGGGTAATTGAATTGGGAATAAACTCTGTTTTTAGAGTTTTCTTAGAATCAGAGAACGCTTGTGAGAGATGAAGAGTATTAAGGTTAGGTAATTAAGGACAATGAGTTTTTGTTCAATGTCTTATCTCACACACGGAATCTCACTGAAAAATGGTCTTTGTATTTTCCCTCTCTCTTGTCTTGATGTTCTTGGAATCTTGTGGGATGCTACTTGTTCTTAGAAGTTTGGCTCGTATAGATTCAGTTTAAAAACTCTAGAAGCCCGCTTTTGTAAGACTTGTGCAATAAATTTACTCTAAAAGTCTGTTCTTGAGATTCCTGTATTCGTCGAACCAAAGTAAGAATTATGAGTGTTCTTCTACTCAAAGTACTTGTTAGATAGACATCCTCAGGCTTTAACGAATTAGTCCAGGTTCCAGGAGCAAGTCTTTCACATACATACCACATTAATCAACCACTCGTGGCGTTATGGTAACATGAAAGCTTTCATTTTCAATTTTATTTCGTTGATATATTTGTTTATGACAAAAACCCAAAATAACCAACAACATTAGCATTTTTACTTATTCTTCTTTTGAGGGTCGATCGATTTAGTAAACATAGTTGGTCTCTAGAAACATGAAAGCTTTCATGTTCAGTCAATTTTATTTCAATATTGATATATTTGTTTATGTCTAGATTGTGATAAAACCCCAAAATAAAAATAACCAACAATATTAATAAAGTTGGTCTCTACGAAGTTGGTCTCTACGAAGTCGTTCAGCTTTTAATGCTCGATTGTAACATATGGGAAAATTTGGAACTTTTCATCTATTAATAATCTGAATCCTTATAAACGATCTACAAAACCAATTACAGTAATCTTAAGACTTTCTGAGGTAATGTATAGTAAAAAGAACAACAACGACAACAATAGCAGCTAACACCAATAACAAAACAATAAGCCATAAGCAAGCACACCATGGTCGATACAATAGACGTCCAGTCCTAAGATCATAGAAGTTATGCCCATGACGACAACCTCCGTTCTCGGCCCCACATCGGTAGCAAAACGTATGTCCACATCTGCATTTATCAAGTTCGATACAAAAAGAAAAGAAAAAAATTAAAAATCTCATGCTTAATAATTTACACATGATGAAATCCGAAAGGAGATGTGATAAGAGATGATACCTGCACACCATGCTAACGCATCCTTGAGAAAGTTCAACCATGTTTTGACACTTTCCACATTGACGCCACCTTTTCTGATTTGCTAGAGCTTTTAGCTTTCTTTCGCTTGCTGTAGGGTTTGGATGCAAACTCTTGTAATCCTCGCACGACAAGTAGTTACTATGCCACGGGACTTTGCAGTTGATGCAAAACGGTTTACGACATCTAACGCAGAATCTCCTAACTCCAGCTTCGTCATCGGTAGATTTCTTTATAGAGAGCTCGGTTTCCGACATTAAAGCTGAGCACCTAGGGTCTGGGCAATAAACTCTCTTCGTTACAGGAATCAAGTCCTCTATCATCTTTTGTCTCCAAATCTCTTTTAGTTTAGGTGTCAAAAGGTTGGCACAAGTTACATAATTCAGCTTAGATTGGCAACCATCGTGAGGACATGTCATCGTGCGTCCCTCGAGTAGTCTCACCTCTATATGTCGTTTCACACATTCGGAACAAAACCGATGATGACATATATCAACAGAGAACATGTGATCAGAACTGATATTGTCGTCCGTACAGATACTGCAAGTCTCTTTCCCAGCAGGCATATCTATAACGATCTCAGAAACCATTGTTTCCTTGGAGGATTTTTACAGTGCGGGTTTTAGGTCATCTGCTCCTGCTAGAGTGCCTTTCTTTTTTATATATCTCAAGATAATTCCTAAGAAGTCTTGGATTAATGACTCAATTAATTACCACACAAAAATATTTGGGGTTTTTTTTGAAAAAATACTCTTTTTATGTTTCAAATTAAAATACCACAAAGCAAATTTTATTTTTCCATCAGTACCATAAAAATTGTTTTTTTTTTTTTCAGAAAATTTGGACAAATATTACACAAATTAAAAATATTTTGAAAACTAACCTCTTTTTGGAATCTTTGTAAACTAGCCTTTTTGATATAAAAAATTACTAAAATAACCTAAATTTTTTTAGACATAAAAATTGTTTTAAATTTATTTATTCATTTTTTTAAAAAAAATATATACGAAATTAATATTATTTAAATTGAAAAAAATATTTTTCCGTTATTCTAAAGATAATCTTAAATATTTGTTTTTATTTTATTATAACTGAAATGAATAAGAATTTTTGTTTTCATACATATTCCCAGTTGGTGTCGTATAATTCCAAAAGATATTTTTAAGATAAAATCTTTAATAAGAAAAAAAATATATTCTGAAGAATAAATAAATAACATGAGTTTAAACTTAAAACATCTAATAAGCTTTTTAGAGAGCGAAGCGTGAGTCTTTTTTTTTTTTGTTACAAAATGGTGGAGATTTTTGAAGTTTATGGAGATTAGGTGATGCAAAAGAAATCATGTAATTTTGTGATGAATAACAAGAAATAAGGGAAGTTATTTCAAATCAGAGATATTAATGATTGATATTACTGTTTCTGATATATATGAAATTTAAGATATTTAAAATTAAGAAATATTTTATTAAAAAATCTTGTTTTTCTTTTTAATTATAATTTTGAAAAACTGAATAATGGTTTTATTGTCTTTTCGCTTATTAAAAAGGTTCATTTTCAAAAAAAAAAAGGGTTAGTTTTCAAATTATAAAAAGTTTTTAGAATATTAAAGCAACTCTCCCAATTTTTTATGATATTTTGGGAAAATACTTTTGAAAAAATAAAACTCGTGATGGTGTTTTTTATCATAAACTTATTTTAGTTGTATATTAATGTTTTTTGAGATATAAAATTTATTCAGTATACTGTTGACAAAAAAAAAAAAAAAAAAAAAAATTATTCAGTATTAGTGAAGATATTTTAGTAAACTAGATTGAAAAAACTGTAGTTTCAAATATAAAACCACAAGAAAAGGCATTTTTCCAAATTTTGTAAAAATATTTTTAAAAACGTACGTACCATAGCCAAGAAATTCCGAAATTCATAAAAACATAAAAGGCCCAAGCCCAACTCCCAAAAAAAAAAAAAAAAAAACTTCTCTTAGAACCTGACCCGACCCGACGCGATCCGACTTCACCCAAGCTCTCTCTCTCTCTCTCTCTCTCTACCCATAATTGTGATCAACAATGGCGGCAACAGCATCCTTTGACTCCTTCAGAACCTTTATACTGTTCTTCAACTTGTCCCTCTTGATCGCAATCAACGGAGACTCCTCCAGCAACCTCTCAACTCCTCCGCCGCCTTCAGGATCCACCATTTCCGCCACAATCTCCTTGTGAAACTGAGTATTAACAAGATACTTCACAGATAGCTGAAGATACAGCGCAAGGTTGTCCACAATCCTACGCAAAACGATCTTCCAGTAAGATACGATCCTCATCTTCATGTCGAACGCTTGTTGCAGCAGATGAGCTTGATACTCTCGCAGATGCGAAATCTTGACATTCCCGAATCCATTCACAGAGAAGCTCGTAGGTCTTTGCCTATCGTTCAAAACAGCATCGATGAAGCTTTTCTGTCCATCTATCTTCTCCGTCCAAGACGCCATGTACTCAGGGCTACACGTGTAATCCGTAAGCTTCTCCATCTCAACGATCTGAATCACTCTATCCACAGACTGTTCCTTGATCTTGCACATTAGATTCCTCCCAGCTCGTTTGATGGAAGATTGAATCTGCGGAAAGTTTTCCGAGTATTTAGCGATGACCGATGAGAGAACGACTTCAATGTAGTCCCAAACCTTCTTGATGAACTCGACTGGCTTCACCTGTATCTCATCCACATGCTGTGAGAGTATAGCCAAGAAGGCTGACCTCGGAATGAAATTAGGCAATCCAACGCATTTGCATTCGTCAAGAACCTTGATCTCATCAATCAAGAACTCGGTACGTTGCTTTGGCTTTGCTTGTAGCTCATCTGAGAAGTGGCTTAACATATCAGCCAAGCGAGCAGTGCAATGCATCTTCTGATTCTCTGGGAACTCTGAGAAATCGCCTTGTATGAGGATTCTTAAGAGAGACTCTTTCGCTGAGCCAATGATGTCCATCAACGTCATCAATGCTTCCCCAGTGGAAACCATTACCATTGGAAGCTTTTTCAGCTCGAGGTCGGCTGTTTCCATCTTCTGGTTGATCTTGCGTACGATTTCGGGCAAGCATCGCGCCATCATGGTTGTTTGAATCTGTGTTAGCTTCTGAGCAAGAACAGGGAAGCCAACAATGTTTTCATCGATCATTGAGAGCATTGGATGAGTCTTGAAAAGCAAGTCTTCTTGCTCTCTAGCTTCTTCGTATGTTTCTTCCCCTACACGGTTCCTTACACAGACGTAACCTAGTCCGATACTCACATCGTCTGCGGTTACTTTCTGAAGGAGTCCTTCAGGAGCCATGTCTGCCTTTGTGACAACAGCTAGAGTCCGTTCGCCGGTTTTGTCGACTTGTCTTGACATCCGAATGGATTCACAAGTGGTGAAATCTACCGTAGCTGACAGAACGTTTAGGATGATGGATTCTTGTGGCTCTATGTAGTTCATAATCATCCCGGAGATCTGCTCATAGATGTTCTCTGGCTGTCCTTTCACAGGAACTCGAGTTATCCCCGGAAGATCAACCATGGTCAAATCAGGAACACCAGCTTTCTTCACGTGGAGTGTCAAGGGAGCGTCTGAGACCCCTTTACAAGATCCTGCACCATAATATATCTTTATAAGTTCTTAATCAGAGTCACGACCGATAAGTCACAAACACATAACACTCTAAACTTTCATCATATAGCATAACACTATAACATCTCATTCAGAATAATCTAATCTTGCTGGTGAAACAGAGAGAGAGAGAGGACATACCAGCGATGACATTAGTTGCAGCAGAAATAGCATCAGTGATGTGTTCCTCATCCGTTGGAACAACTTTGTCACTGTATTCAAGCCAGATCTCAGGTTCAGGGCTAGTGCTTCCCTGAAGCCTCATCACAAGAGGAACCCTAGTGCAGATTCCTTGCCCACGGGGCAAGCTGATCCCTGCCAAGGACTCAAGAACACTCGACTTTCCAGAGGATTGGTCTCCAACCACAACAATTGTGGGAAGCTGGATCCCTTCTCGCATCACGTTCAGGTTCCTCAGCTTATCAACTGTGTCAAGCAACGGCCTGATCCGGTCATTGTAAGAAGACACAATCGGTGCTTCAATGGCAACAGATTTGTTGTTTTTTGCTTTGACAACAGTACGAGAAGATGAAGGTTTTGAGACAACACGCTTCTTACTACCTCCCATTTTCGATAAGAGTGGAAGAGATAAAACAAAGAAGTGAGATTTAAGAATAAGTGAGATTCTTCTTTAGAGATGTTATAAGGGCTTGTGAGTTGTGAATGTGTAATATATGCAACAAGTAAACCTTTGAGATGAAAGGAATGTAGGTAACGTACGAATTGAAACGAAGCTAATTGAGTTTATAATTACACCTATAATAAATAGCTCACAGTTGAAGCTAAGAAGCCTCTCTTAAATCCTCTTTTATTGGCTCCCATTGGCTGTATTTTCCCTTGGTGACGTTTAAAATTTTCAGATTGTCGTTTGGAATTATAACGAAAGGTGTATAGGGGGAAGCTCATAGATGCATATCTCTTTAGTTCATAATCAGACTTTTTCATTGGCCTGAATTTTTCATACAATTTTGTTTCGATGTTGATTTATCTGTAAATTGAAATTGGACCGGCATAACATTTTGAAGATTAAACTTGGGACTATAATTTTTAAAATTTTGGTATCATGGACTTAAAAATCTAGTTTACAATATAATTCGTAGCTTTATATTAAATGTAAAAAAAAGGAATGTGTTTCAGTAGATTTGGTGTATTGTGTTTGGGGAGAAAGAAATGGAAGGAGGCATTGTGAGACACCAAACTCACCCTTATCCATCACTCACACAGTCACACTATTCACAAAGAGCTCTAGAACCGGCTTATCTCTCGCTATAGAACATGTGACCAGGAAGCGTGGAAGACAATCATTTTTGGCCATTTTCCGATCATACTCTCATTCAAAACACACAAAAATTCTCCATTTTCTACCAAAGTGCTATCCTAAACTGATTGTTTACTACACAGGTGATCCATCCATTCCTTTAGACCCAGTTTTGTTGTCTATTTTCGAAAATACAGGTGATCCATCTATTCCTTTATTATTTGTTGTCTATTTTCAGAAATACCGTTTTCGTAAACGTTTATATGAACTTAACTTTTTAGGCTTTCACTAGTGACCATTAGAGTAATAGAATAAATGAAGAGGAATAAAATATATTATCAAGTGGCTTTAGCTTAAATGGTAAAGGATTTTAGGCAAAGTTTAGAGGTGACAAGATCGAGTGCTGCTTGAGACGAAACCAATAGAGAAAATTTGGAAATATACTCCATTATGAATTTTTATTTTGGAAAAACCCTAATTTTTATGAGTTTTGAAAACTACACTTTTTCTAAAGTGAAATGACTAAATTATCTTATCTTAAAGTTTCTAATTAATTTAATTAAAATGAAATTGAAATAACACATACAAAAGATTATAATCTTGATCATGTTTCATTTTAAAGTGATGACTAATAACATTCTTAAATATTTGTATAAAATTTCATTAAAATATTATGTATTCTTGGTATGAGACTAATGTTGTTTATATAAGGTTCCAAATAATTAAATTTGTTTAAAAATAAACTTTAAAATAGAAGATAGATTAATCCACTTTATATTTTAAATATTTAACATATATTCATTTGGAATAAAAATAAAATATTATTATTAATTAAAATAATTCCGAATTTCATATTTAATTTATAATTATCCATTAAGCTTTGTTAAATAAGGTTAAACTGTCTTTTTCTATATTAAAAAGTGTAGTTTTCAAAACCCAAAAAATCTAGGATATTTTTCAAATATTAATTCATAAATAAGGTATTATGCCAAGAATCCCAAACCAATATTATATGTTATGGTTCCAGACCTGGGGATGTACGGAATTCGGCCCAAAACCTCTTGGTAATTAAAAAAAAAAAAAGGAATTTTTAGTCCTCCTCATCTTTTAGGAAGAACTTTTTTNTTAAGAGGATTTGTTTTTTTTTTCAAATCACCTTTTATTGGATCTAGTATTTATAAAAATCACTAACAATCCAAGTAGGGGTGTCAAAATGGGTTGAAATTTATGGGTTGACCCAACC
>OVBC01001102.1:7584-27885 GCA_900406465.1 Noccaea caerulescens | reverse complement strand
TGCAGAGAAAACATAATGGCCGAAAGCAATGGATGAAGAGATAACATAAGAGTCAAACTGGAAAGGTAGTTAAGCTTTCTAAAGGTAAACTCTCAACAGCTCAGTTTTAACAACATGTTAATATAAATTCACCATTTTAGCTTGGCCGAAAAATACTACAAACAATAAACATCAACTAAACAAGCCGGTTAGGGATCAAAACAAAAGTCTGCTTATGAATTGTAAAATATAAATTTTGAATATTAGTTTTATTTTTCAAATATACCAACAAACTAAAACTAAACTTTCAACATTTAAAACTAAACTCTAAATCTTTATCATTAAACCCTACTTCCTAAAAACTATACCATAAATGTAAAATATTCAATCCAAAATTTGACACCATTGAAAATCAATTTTTGTGTTTATGGTATTTTTGGAAAATAAAACTTGTTGTGGGTATTTTTGGGAAATTAAACTAATAGTATTTTTGAGAAAACATTAAAACATTTTTGTTCACGGTCATAGCATGCCAGCCCATTTTTGTACCTAGGGCTCTTTATGAAGAGCAATATTTAATTGAATCTCACATCCAAATGTTAATTATTATAATTAAAAATTTAAAATGGTTGATTTCCACCACCTACCAATTATCTTATATATATTTTTTTTTTATAACTTAAGTAAATCCCAGGCCTATGGATGGGCCAGACTAATCCTTGGGGAGGTGCAGCCCACGGATAGACCCTCTCTCCGGGTATTCAAATGGGCCGAAAGCAATGGCCCATATCCATGTGGCTAAATGAGATTAAATCTAATAATTCCACGCTTGAAGGGAATCGATCACTTGCCTAGGCCAACAGGGCAACTCTTCCATCAAGTAAAAACCACTAGACTACCACCAATTATCTTATACTTGATGCAGTTACATCTTTTTGTGGAGAAAACTCTATCTTTAAACTTTCGACTAATTGAATTGCTAAGATAAAAGATTTTACATAATCATCCACTTAGCTAAGGATAGAGTTCTCTCCACATAAAGTAATTATCAGAATTTATTTTTATTCTCTCTATTTCTCTATGTAATGAGAGATTAAGACACCATATTCAATCCTTTTTTGTCAACCGTATTCAATCCCTATCTGTAGAGAGAGATGCGAGTATCCATATACTCAATTTACCGTATCCAAAATATGGAATACGTACGTAAAAGGAATAATAAAAAAAACCTGAATCTTTGTAGAATATTCGACTTCAACATAAGTTAGATTAATAGAAAAAACAAAACAAAAAAAATCGGTAAAGTTTGTAAACACAGATTAATGCTTCTGTCCTTATCCTGAACATGTAATATTAATTTTATTGATTTTTTTTTTTAATTATATCATTGAAAGATATCATGCAGAGAACTCGTGAGGTGTCGCTAAAACCTAATCCCACTAGGAGACAAACAAAAACGTGAGTTTCTTATTCATAATCGTTACTAATTCTATTTCTCTTTCTTTCTGATCTCTCTTTCTTAGCTCTCTCTCTCTCAATAAGCTGCAACGGAATGTCGAAGACAGACAAATCATGCGTAGGAGAAGATTCTACGATCACGAACAAGTTCGGAGATCGTCCTCCTTCTACATATTCCATGAAGATCCAAAGCCTATCCGAACTCAAGACTCTCTTCTCTTGTACTGACGGATACAAATCCCGTAGATTCTCCTCCGGCAAATACAACTGGTAATTTAGTACTGTAATCAATTACTGGATATATACACAAACTACTTCTAACAAAATACACTAATTTTTGCATCCTTTTGTAATATCAGGAAACTAGTTATATATCCAAACGGGAACAAGAAGGACAACGGAACCGGATTTATTTCAATGTATGTGGAATTAGATAACACAAACCTCTCGTCCACTGTTTTGGCATATCTCACCTTCTTCATCTACAACAAGAAAGAAAATAAATACTTTACTATTCAAGGTTCGTTCCTACATACCCTAGCTAAATTCTCTTACAAATATAGATATATGTGTGTGTATTTTATTGAGGATTAATATTAATATGTAACATTCAGATGTTGAAGGGAAGCAGTTCAATGCAGTAAGACCGGTGTGGGGATTTCCACAAGTGCTTCCGCTTGATACATTCAATGATCCTAAGAACGGATACGTCTTCGACGGAGATCAATGCGAGTTTGGTGTTGATGTGATGGTTCCACTTACCAATTGGGAACTTGACTCCTTTTCTCAGAAACCCTCTAATCCTAAGTTCTCTTGGACGGTTTCGAAATTCTCAAAGTTGAAAGATCATTGCTACGTATCACAAAAATTCTTAATTGGAGGAAAGAATTGGTGAGTAGTAGTTAGTTAGTTAACTAATCCCATTGTGTATGGAAATAATAACAGGACTATATAATGTATGTGTTAACTATATGAATATGATAATGTTTTTGTAGGGTTCTAAAGTTGTATCCCAAGGGCTACTCTACAAAATATTGCAAATCGTTATCTCTCTTTCTGCATTTAGCTAATGGTGAAACATTGAAGGCCGGTGAGGAGGTTTACGTGAGAATTGATATGCGGATTCTGGACCCGTTTGGATGCAGTCACGTGTCAATGAAGAGTAGTAAGTCGTAACGTTTTAAAACTAATTAATTACCACTTGATGAGATTATAGATACGATATATGTGATGTACGTATATTCTTTTCTTTTTTTTTTTTGAATGAAGCTGTACATATATTCATTAGAGAGTACATTATTTATTTATTTATTTATTTTTGTAGATAAAGAAGTATGGTACAAGGCCCTGAAAGGTTGGGGTTGGTATGAATTTGCGTCTTTAGATAGTCTTCAGAAGAGTTACTTGGACAAAGAAGGATCTTTGAAAGTGGAGGTCGAATTTGAAGTTGTTTCTACCACCAAATACTCCTCGTGAACATCTCTACAACACCATAAGTTTTATTATCAGTTTTTTTTTTTAAATTATCATTATTCATCCCTCTCTCTTTAGTGTCTTGCTTACAAGAGCTTAGCAGTTTTTATTTATTTATTCAGATTCTAGTTTCTATCTTATAATTTGTTTTTATCTTTGGGTTTTTTAGAAAGAAAAAAATCTATACTATATAAAAGTTGAGGCTAAATGTCTCTAAAGGTGTACACATCAGCTTTTAATTTTTTTTTAACCAATTAAACTATGCTAAATCAGCATCTCTAAAATTAAAAATTTTTCTAAATTTTAAACAATCAATAATAATTTTCTATATCATCATCTAAGATTAAGAAATTTTCCAAATTTTAGATTTGGAATATCGATAGATATAAGAAAAACAAGTATAAGTTTTTAGTAACACCAAAAATCTACTTAGTGAACTCAGGATGCTCACTGAACTTGGTTGAGTATTAAAGTTTCATCCGCCCTAAAACCCTGATCCGCTCTAAACCTTGATCTGCCCTAAACCCTCATTTGCCCTAACCCTAATCTGCCCTAACTATAATTTGCCATAAACCCTCATCCGCCCTAAAACCCTGATCCGCCCTAAACCCTGATCCGCCCAAAACCCTGATTTGCCCTAAACCCTCATCCGCCATAAACCCTCATCTGCCCGAACCCCCAACCATATCTTCTTCGGTTGTTGTTTTTCTTTCTTTTTTCTCATATTAACGTATGCGCAATTCTAAGTAAGTCATGACAAGAAAATAGTATATCTTAGTTAAAAAGAAAAATAAGTATAAGTTTTTTAGTAACACCAAAAATCTACTTAGTGAAACTGAGGATGCTCAGTGAACTTGGATGAGTATTAAAGTTTCATCCGCCCTAAAACCCTGATCCGCTCTAAACCTTGATCCGCCCTAAACCCTCATTTGCCCTAACCCTAATCTGCCCTAACCATAATTTGCCCTAAACCCTCATCCGCCCTAAAACCCTGATCCGCGATAAACCCTGATCCGCCCTAAACCCTGATTTGCCCTAAACCCTCATCTGCCATAAACCCTCATCTGCCCGAACCCCCAACCATATCTTCTTCGGTTGTTGTTTTTCTTTCTTTTTTCTCATATATTATTAGTATGCGCAATTCTAAGTAAGTCATGACAAGAAAATAGTATATCTTTGTTAAAAAGAAAAATAAATATAAGTTTTTTAGTAACACCAAAAATCTACTTAGTGAAACTGAGGATGCTCAGTGAACTTGGTTGAGTATTAAAGTTTCATCCGCCCTAAAACCCTGATCCGCTCTAAACCCTGATCCGCCCTCAACCCTCATTTGCCCTAACCCTAATTTGCCCTAACCCTAATTTGCCTTAAACCCTCATCCGCCCTAAAACCCTGATCCGCCATAAACCCTGATCCGCCCTAAACCCTCATCCGCCATAAACCCTCATCTGCCCGAACCCCCAACCATATCTTCTTCGGTTGTTGTTGTTTTTTTTTTTTCTCATATTAATGTATGCGCAATTCTAAGTAAGTCATGACAAGAAAATAGTATATCGTTAACGTGAATTGTTACAATTTGTTCTATTGGATAGCCAAGGGAAACTACATATGGCAACCTTAGTATTAGATTTTCAACATTTGGAATTTTAAAATTTTGGCCATTGAACACTCGGATGAAGGGAAAAAATGTTTAGGATACAAAATAAAACACCCATCCTCTTTTTATTACTATTTCAGTCATGTCTTTGTTATGCTAATATTTTTTTCTTTCGTCTAGAATTTTATTAGAAAGAGAAAGATACATGGTGTTACACACCAACCAGACTACAAACGGTGAACCACAAAAGCTGGCTGCAGACGATTAAAGCCCCGAAAACAAAGCCGAGGGAAGAAGGATAAACCCCGGAAGCAAAGCCCAAAAATGGGAAACAAAACACAAGACTAGAGCTACAAACCTCCCAAAACCAAGACTAAAACTTCAAATGATATAAGCAATTAGCATCAAAAGCCTTTAAACACAGCCGGAGCAAACGACATGGTGAAATTGACCTTCAGAAGAACCACCAGAACTTACCTGAAACCTCCGTCATCGATGATAGAGCCAGAACCACACACAGAGAAGCACCACAACGAACCGAAACACAAACCGAGAAGAACATAAACACCCAGGGAAAAATCCCCTAAACAAACGCACCTTCAAACTAGAAGACTCAAAAGATGCGAGAAAAACTCCTTCGACGCTGAAGATGGAGAAGTGACCAGAAACCAAACTCTTTTCAAACAGGCTGCTAACCTTGTTCAGCTCACTACATGCCACCACGTCACTGCTGTAACCGTAACTGAGATAAAGACGAAAGAACCAGTCGCTGGAACCATTCGAAGGTTAGAAGGAATCAACCACTGAAACGATGAACAAACAACAGAAGGACTAACAGGGAAGAGCAAGCCTCGCCGTAGCAGGATCGATGCCATCTGGAAGGAAAACAGATCAACGGATCTAGAACCAAAGATCTGGATCACCAATCGAAAAGAGATCCTTACAAAGAAGTTCAGGAACAGAGAGAAGAAGGAGAAAGAGCCAAGAAGGGACAAACTACACGATTAAACAAGAACAAACTCAGCTCCGATGCTATCTAAGCCACCAGAGATGAGAGGCGGCTGCAAAATCTTAGATCTGTCTTTGTTATGCTAATATAAATATAAGTTATTTATGAGATAATGGTTAAAAAATTAATTATGATTATGGGTACATTTTTATGAATTAGCTTAAATTATAAATTAGTACATTAATTATGGGTACATTAATGTAATTAATTAAAGCTAATTTATAAATTTAAAGGTTCGTTCTTCTTGGTTCTTATTCTTATGTTTCTTATAAGATAAATTATTTTCATCGAAAATGTAATAGGTTTTGGCACAAAGAGACTTATGAATAATATGTATTTATGTCTAAGTCTATTATTATTAATAATAATTTATTAGAGACTTGTAATTTATAAACCGGGTACATTAAAGAGACTTATGCTTCATCTTATGTTTAATTTTAATTATCAAAAAGACGTCTTTTATTGACCTTTGCGCTCACATACGTTAATTTGTTCAGGTTTCGGTTCAGTTCGGTTATTGTTTTTATCTTGATCTAAAATCAGAAACCATACCTTGAACCGGTTTCATCAATGTTAGCTGGACAAATTAACAAAAAAAAATTAACAACATTTCACAATTTAAATAAATTTCGGAATTCTCTTCCCTTTTTCACAATCGTCTCTTCGTTTCTCTCACTCTCTCTCTCTCTCTGTAATCATCTCTTCAAAGCTCAATCTCCACAACAATGGCGGTTCCGATTGACTTCCTCCTCAACTCTCCACACGAATCATCAGACGAAGACTTCAGCGAATACGAAATAAGCTATTCATCGGAAGACGAATCCATGGAAGACGAACCGTCGGAAGACATCAACGGAGGATCTCTCTCCAGTCTCGAACAGGAACGAGGTACATACATCACTCTCTCTCTCTTTTTCTATCTCCGTTTTCACCGTTTTCCCCCATTCCTAACGCTAACGAAGCTCGCGCGATCCTTAAGAAATCCTCTGGAAAAGGAAACTGATACTATTCTCCGATTCTGTGTATTCGAGGAAACCAGATTCATCATATCTACAAGTGATGTGTATCGTAATCTCTGATTCCATGTTTTTTGCTTGATGATACAGAGCCTAATGGTGCTGAGGATGAGTTCTGGGTTCGGTATCCTTATTTGAAGAAGTTGGTGGACGCAGTTGTAGCTCAAGGTTTGGTCACCGGAAACGATGCGTTTGAAGTAGCCAAGCTTCTTGGAGATGACAAGGCCAAACAGCTGAATGAGAAATGGAAGGATTTGTGTATCAAGGAGCTGGAATTGTGCAGCCAGATGTTCGACCTCCTTGCTTCTGCCATCTCCTCGATGAAAGCCGGAATTTGAGAGACCTTTTGTGATGATTTTCTTTATTACTATGAATCTTTGGAAACTTTTTTTGTCCTCGAATGCTTTTGGTTTTTGATGGAATCGGTATTGGAACTTGCTGTTTGAGATTTATGGAAGAAGATTAGTTCTTAAACATATTCAATCAATCCGAAACTTTTGTACAATATTGAAAACGATGATGATTGAAAACTAGAAATCAAAAGCAACGGCTTGATATACTATTAGCTTAATCAAACTCTGTTTTCACCGCCATTAAAACGCTATGTAGCTTCTATGATAATTTAACCCAAAAAAAGAAGAAAGTAAATAAACAGAGGAAAAACCAAAAACTTAGGATTGTTTCTTCGGCGCGTGATCTTCAATCGCCGGTCCGATGTGTGTTTTCTCAGAGGTTTCTCGCCGATTGAGCAAGCATCTTCACCGAAAGAAGCTGTTCGTACGAGAACACGCATTCACCGCGCGTGGAGAGCACGGTCCGTGCACCTGGAGAATTCGCGAGCACCTGCAGAATCTGTTGCCGTGTCAGAGATTTGAGCGGATCGGTTTCTCCTACTTCTCCGGCGGTGCAGTAGACGGATTCGAGAGGCATCCAACGGAGTGCAGAGATCTGAGACTGGAGAAACCTGATGTACTTGTGCGCTTCCTTGAGAATCGTAGCCAAGCTCATCTTCTTCTCCCACGGCATAAGTTTCTCCAGCGACCTGATTTTGTCGGAGATCTTCTTCCGCCTGTCACCACCGAATGTCGACTGAGAGGAAGACGGCGCCGGAGATCGAGAGTTCGAAGAGGAAGACGGCGATGGAGAGATGGTGAAGGTAGAGTCGACACGGCGCCGTTTCTCGTCGAGTCTGGCCACGGGATGAGGAGGGGAGAGAGAGAGAAACAGGTTCGTGTTCTCCACGGCGGTGACGTCGGTTGTGGTGTGTTCGAAGGATTTGAGATCCGGCAAGTGAAGAAACGGTGTCGCTACGTCATCGTGGAAGAGCTTTCCCAAGCGAGTCGACTCGGCGAGGTGGTCGCGAGTGATGAGAGACAGAGACGAGTCGAGGAATAACGAGTTGTCACTTTGCTGTTGGAGGTGGAGAAGGTCTTGGTATTGGTCGGAGAAGGTGAAACCGCCGGCGGAGTGAGTGAAATCGGAAGAAGGAAACGGAGCTAGAGAATCGAGAGGAGTGATGGCGTAAGGATAGTTTCTGGAATCGAACTCTTGTGGAAGTGGAGGTAAATCAGAGAGCGTTTCGAACTCGTACCCAAACTCCATTTTTTCAGAGAGCGAAAGAAAACAGAGAAGGAAGAAGAATGAAGCGAGAAGGAAGAATATACAGGGGAAGAAGAAAGAGAGATAACGACGTGGCGTATTGTGATTGGATGGAGAGATAAAAGAAAAATAAAATACGAGTAAAAGGGCAAACAGATTGACATGTGGCGTTTACTGATATGGTGAGCAGAGAAGGCGGCGACACGAGGAACGATAACGATTCTGTTATACGAACCTCTGAGGTTTTTGTCGACTGTTTGTCTCTCTCTCTCTCTGCCAGGCGGTTTCAGGGTTTGTACTGATTTAATATGGACCGTTGGATTGGCTCTTTGATCGGATGACACCGATCCCGGAGACAGGAATTTTTGTTGGGTAGTGAAACAAATTCTGATTTACGGATTTGGGCCAATCGAAATGATGTTTCCTAAAAAGGTTTATCGGGGGCGTAGCTCTGCTTTACACGTGGTCATCTTCAAGCGTGATTGCCATGTGCCAAACTTTCTAAGTAAATAAAATTTGAATAATTTGGATTATTGGTAGAGTCTTAAAAACAGATTCATCACTTTACGTGTAACAGTAAACAAGAACAATAAAATGTTCAAATAACTCATAAATTTCCGAAAATAGAGTTAGATATTGGTTTGCTTTTTCTCTTCATGTTGACTACTGGAGGAAAATAAATTAAACAGGGCCTAATAATTTACAAAAATTTTCTTTTAAAATTATGAGAGAGTAATTCACCGATTTTTACCAATTACGAAAACTAGAGATAATATTGGAGAGACAGAATACAAAACAAAAACAAAAAATTGGAGAGACAAGAACAATCCATTTGGGTAAATTTCTACCTTTCATATTGACTGTTAAAAAGAAAAAAAAAAAAAAAATTGAACCCGAATCTATTGACTCTTTTTGTATGCATGGGCCAGGATGTTCATTAAATGAATCATGTGGACTATTATTACTTGGGCCATGTGGCCCTTTCAATAAATACAAAATTTAAAGAGTATGACTGTGAATTTAATTAATAAAAACTTGGTTTTAAAAGATTACATGAATAAACTTCATTTGGATTTGAAAACATAGTTGTTTGAGTATAAATTCATGTGGATTTCCAAATCAAGCAAATATACTAACAAATAAAAACCCTTTTAAAACGGTCCAATTGTACGATAATAGTCCAAGCAGAATGGAAGATAATTGATACTCTAGAAATAGAGCATCTATCAAGGAGGGTATATCAAACAAAAATTTGAGGTTTAATAATGGGAAAATATAACGATATGTCTTCTAAACAGAGCTTTTAGAAACATAGCTTAGGTGGTGGGATAATACTTGGTCGCAAAAACATAATATACTTCAGAAAACACAAGAATGATCCTGGTGGGTCTAATGCCCAGAGAGATCTGCTTTTTATTATCAGTGACATATAATTCAACACATCAGTTGGTGAAAAAGTATGTTACAAACTTTTATGCAATGATCCTCCCAACGTTTGTAATCTCAAAAGTATACAAAGGAATAAGATTCGGAATCCCTCCGGAACAATTTCAAGCAAAAGGTAGGAAATCAAATTATATGACCCCATGATCCAAAACTTGCCAAAAGAAAAAGAAAAATCTAATACGTATGGACCGACGTGGACGTAACACACACACATATTAGTTGTTAATTAATGCAAGGATTCACTAGTTTAGCTTGACAGAAAACCAAAAATATCAGTTATGGTTAATTGGTGTGTGGTTACATGTTTCCATTGTTATGCATAGCTATATACCAACAAATTAAGAATTTTAGAAAATGAACATAGTAGGTATAGAGCATAGTATTAGACTGATGGGCTTTTTTTTCCCATTCTAACATACAAAAAGGTATACTATAACCGTAATCACTTTGTTAGGTTCCACACCACGTGAGCAATATTGGTGTCTCACGTAACCACCTTAACACTTGATTAAACCTAAGCAAAACTGAAATCATTGTGAATCGATTAATATGAAATTGGTTTGGTACAAATTCAGTTTCAGTATGCCTTCCTTTATGGTTCGGCAGTTAGAAAATAAAACATCTCAATCAAATTCACAATTTATTCGAACAATATTTAATATACGTTAAGATGACTCGTATTATTGGGCCTTCCAATGGGCCAGCACGCCATATTTGTAAATACGTTTTCATATGAGGGGTAAAAGTGTCAAGAGCATAGTCACGTGATCCCCGTTCCATGGCTTTTCTGTTCACCACGTTAGGAGCTTCGGTGCATGAGCAGTTGAACAACACCTCACACAGTCCCACTTTTATTTTATGTTATCACTTTTTGTTAAGAACACAGTCGCACTTTCTCTTCTCTTGTGGCGGTGGTGCCCGAAACAAAATATTACTGTTTAGGTAAAAAGAATCAGCTTAATTGGAAAATGTCTTGTAGCGTAACTGAGACTAAATTCACATGGTTTAATAGAACCTACCTCCTGAAACTCACAAACTTTTTGGTTACCAAACAAAAAATCCATTTTCTTTTACTGTTTGGCAACTCTTAATAAAGTTTGATCTATTGTTGATGAAATGCAATTATCCACAAATAATGAATAAACTTGATTAGAGAGAGATAAACAACGCATGATGAAAAAAGATGAACATGGCCTAGAAAGCTTCACCATTTTGGCTTATATTAATGTATATTTACCTAGAAAATAAATGATTAATTACTGATTGGATCAGCTGATCAAAAGGTTAAATGCCTTGTCATAATTTGTACCCCACATAATAAAAAAAAACTTTATTATATTGTACGAAATAAACAAAAAATATCCTTTATCTTTTTCTAATTGTTTTTAGCAAGAATGTCAGAAGAGGTCTTCCCTCTTCTCTCTTCTCTCTCTTTTCATTTGTTTCTTTGCATATAATAGAGTGGCGTTTGTTTGGACACGCCTTTGTTGCTTGCTCTCTTTTTCTTCACTTGTCTAAATTTTCCATTTCTTTTTGTTTTCAATGAAACAAATAAAAACTCATCACTAATTTGTGGGTGCTTCTCCAATTGACTGGACAGACAACCAAAAGAGAGAGTCTCACTTATACTTCTGACAATCAGAAAACCAACAAAACTTTCTTGCTCCTTTGCTCTTTGTCTTCTTTCGCTTCTCAGCATAAATCCACTTCCTTCTCTCTCTCTTCACTCACCTCTTTTTACACATTTCTTTTCTTCTTTAGAGAGAGAATCTTGTAATCGAGGTTTTTGGGTTCTCTCCATAAATTTGCTTTTGGGTGTATTCCGTTTCTTTCTCGTTTTTGGCTATGGAAGTTTGCTCTGATCTTGAAGTTGACATTAACGGAGAAGAAACTGTCTTTCTCAATAAGGTAAACTCTTTCTCTCTATACAACGTACAGCTAAATTAGGCTTAAGAATCCAAAATTTAACCATTTCTAAATGTTAATTTCATTTTTTTCTTATATGGGTCTCTCCAGTTTCCTTATAGTTCTTCTTTTTCTCTTGTGGTGAATGTTAATGGGTCTCATATGAGTTCTAATTTTCTGCATCAAAACTGTAAAAGATGGATTTTTCATATTTAAAAAAACTTTTTTTTTTGTATGTGTTCTGTTTTGATTCTCTGATAATATTATCATGGCTCACGTAGTGTGTGTGACTCTGCTACATTTAGCATTTAATGTTCTATCACCGAATTGCCTTAAAATGAGGGCACACAAGTTTCTTTTTCTCTTCTTTTAAACCAATCACTATTTTGGAATCCGTAACTGATTATGTCCGAGTCTCTCATTAATCTAGTGAAGCAGATATGTCTCGTGAAGCAGATATGTCTCCATCACCATTTATTGCATTATTCGTTCTTACCTTTGCTCTGACTTTCTCCCATATTCCTCTGCAAATCAACAAATTTTTAGGAAGAGAAACTCTTTGAAAAGAGGATACGAAGTTGCTCTCTTTGCAAACTGTTTTTGAAACTATTCACTTCCCTTACTTGTTGTGACTCATGAAGATTTGACATTTACTTACATGATTGAAGACACAGACAGACCTTTTATAATTCCTCCTGTCTTGTAATAAATGTTCATCATTTTCTTTGCCTTTATTCCTTCACAAACAGTAAAAATGACTTTAAAAGTTTGAAACTTTTTTTTTTTCTTTCTTGTGGGTTTTTCAAGATTCAACTCAAATCTGTTGCTTACTTTAGAGTTTTGTGTTTTAATTTCAGCAAATCATTTGCAAGTATTCTGAAACATTGAGGAAACTTTTGGGGAAATCTGCTTGTTCCAATGGAAATCTCAAAGTGATCTTTAATGATTTCCCCGGTGGAGCGGAAAGTTTCGAGCTTGTATCAAGATTCTGCTACAATAACGGTCAATTCACTGTGATGCCTTCGAATGTTGTCTTATTGCATTGTGCTGCTAAGTTCATGGAAGTTTCTAAAGTCTTGGAGCAAACAGAGAAGTGTATGGAAGAGATTCGGTATTGGTCTTGGCCAGAGCTTCTTCTTGGTTTGAAACAGTGTCAAGAACTTGAAACATCGTCTGAAGCTGATTCTTTAGCAGCTAAATTGATGGATGCGCTTGTGGAGAAACTGTGTTTAACCGTTGAAGTGAGTCCCTCTAGCGCTGCTTCTGCTTGTTCACCAGATAGCAGCTTGTTTCGGTTTTCTTGCGACAGTAAAAGCACAGAGAGTTTCAAGAACAGCTCTGCTCGGTTAACTTGGTGGTTCGATGAGGTTCTTGTTCTGAGTCTCGGCTTTGTTGAGACGTTCTTGAAGCTGATGGTATCACGGAGATTCGATAATCTTGTGATAAGTAGGTTCTTGTTTTACTACCAGAAGGTCAAGTTTTGCTCTGCGTCTTCTACTGAGAAAAGAAGGATTCTTGAAACCACCATTGATACTCTTTACGTCTTGGATCGAAGCTGTGTACCTTGCAAGAGTCTTTTCGGGGTTTTGAGGCTCGCTCTTGGATTGAACATAAACAAAAGCAGTATGAACAAGCTGGAGCTTATGATTGGTCACCAGTTAGATCAAGCAACGCTTGACAATCTTCTTGTTCCGTCTCCGTTGAAATCAAGTCACTTGTACTATGTGAATCTTGTTCTTAGATTCACAAAAGCCTTCTTAGACGGAGGAGCAAGAGGAAGATCACAAATGAAGAAAGTCTCAAGCTTGATTGATCAGTACATAGCTGAAGTAGCACCTGATCCTTGCTTGAAACCTTCAAAGTTTATGTCTCTTCTCACACTTGTTCCTGATTCAGCAAGAGAGTCTCATGAAGAAATCTATCGTGCTATCGATATGTATCTCCAGGTATGTTTTCAATCACACTCAAAAGGGTAAAAGAAAGTTTTGATCTTTATCACATAAATGACAAATTTTTCTTTGGCTTGCTCAGGCTCACACAGGATTAACCAACTGTGAGAAACTCAACTTGATAAGAACATTAAGTTACGAGAAGCTTTCAGTGGAATCAAGAGCACACATTTCTCAAAACCCAAAGTTCCAGGCGATTGAGGCACTGATTCCACAGGAAACAAAGATGATTAGAACATTTGCAGATCAGTCACCAGATGAACAGAAGCAGCAGCTCATACTCCGAGTGGAGAAGGTGGAGATTTCAGGAGAAAGTGAGAAGTTGAAGGAACATATTGAAGGGATTCAGTGGAGGGTAATGGAATTGGAGAGAGCGTGTTTGAAAATGCAGAATCAGATGGAAGTTATCAAGAAGAGGTCCAAGACTTCAAGCAAAGGAAGCAACAGATCACTTCCTAAGCTCTGTTCTTGATTAGTGCTTTGCTTAAAAACAGAAGCTGTAGCTTATAATGATATTTGTACATAAGAGTGATAGAGAGCACAACGAGAGTCAATTATAATTAAAAACTTGTTTCGTATTAATCAAAGTATTGTTCTTGCCTTTTTTGGTTTACTGGCACAAAGTCTTGTGTTAGTAAAAGTAAAGTTAGCATCATCTTAATGGAGATATGTTTAGGTTCTTGTTGATCACTTAAGTCAAGAAATAACATCGAATACTTTCAGATAAAAGTCATAACATTCTGAAATTCCAGTTTCATCGCCATAGTTTAACTTCAAAGGAAAGCAGTAAAACAGAGAACTACAAGATAGAGAAAGGAGACACACAGCACCAAGGAGAGATAAGTCTCAGCCAACGTTTTTGTGATCAGGATGATTCAGCAGCGGGTTGAGTCACACCGTGCTTGAGCAGCAGCTTGGTGAGCGAGTCAGGCGAGTGAACATGGTACTTAACAGTCCCTGATGGAGTCAGAAACACCTCAGCAAGCTCTAGCTTCTCAGATGTCAAGCTCGTGCTGTCCATCGTCTTGCTCAGAACCTTCAACGCGAGCTGGACCGCCTCTTCTCTGGTTCCATCATCCTTGTAGTCTTGTTTCAGGATAGACTGAGCAGCCTGATTGTTTGCTCCAATGGCTGCAGCTTTCCAACCACCATAGTTCCCACTCGGGTCACTCATGTATAGTTGGAATCCGAAGTTCTTGTCCCATCCAGCGAAAAGAAACGAAACTCCAAACGGGCGAAGACCACCGAACTGTGTGTAGCCTTGCTTTGTGTCACAGAGAGATTGAACGAGCTGCTCAACAGGCATGGGCTCTTGGTACATGAAGGTGTAACGTTGAGCTTGGACTCTAGCCGTGTTGATGAGTATGTTAGCATCAGACATTATCCCAGCCACGGCACAGGCAACATGGTCATCGATCTTGTACATTTTCTCAGTGGAGGTTGAGGTTTGAAGAAGCTTTGAGGTGACTTTCTTCTCACCGATCAACACGACACCGTCTTTTGATAAGATTCCAATAGCAGAACCGGCGTTTCCAATGGCCTCCATAGCGTACTCAACTTGGTAGAGACGACCTTCAGGTGAAAAGATTGTGGTACGGCTATCATATCTCCGAGACATTCTTCAACAGCTACACCAGAAAAAAGGAAAACCACGAAATGCATTGGTACAAATTTATGCATTTTGAAAAAGATTCAAGATCCAATCCTATTCTTCCAAGATTGAGCCTACTAGTAAACTGGATAGATAGCAATAAAGCAACTGAATTTCCCAAGTTTCATACACAGATTATAGCCAAAACTGCAGTTACATCTGCATTCGCATAAACAAAATTGTGGCAAACAAGAAGCATGGCCTAGAACATTCAGCTCATTCATTTCCCTTATACGCAGGACCTCAAAATTAGGGTTCTGACACCACAGCTATCAACTCACCCGATAAAGAACAAAAACCAGGGTAATCTAGGTGAGGTATATACAATAGAACGAGAACAATAGGCTTATCAATCACTGTTACCTTGAAATCGACACAAACCTTAGAAATGAAATCAAAGGGGATTGTGAAAGCAGTATTGGTGTAAGTGAAAAATCAAAGAAACTTAGCTAGTAGGAATTTCAGTAGACAATCGCTTGGTGATGCCTAAAAAACTATACCCCCAGAATCGCATCTAGCTAAAGTTTTTCTCTGCGGACTAATTCCATTCCAAATTTTGAAGATTTCATAGCAAAATACTACGCTCAATACAGATCCAGCAACTCAAATTCATAAAGGAAACTACGATACTCAGATTCCGAAACGCTTACGACTAACTGGAATGAATATCGGATTGGATTTGAGAAAATCGAACGAGTAATTTTACCTGGAAAGATGATTTTCTCTCACTCTCGTTTCGGTTCTTCTCTGATTTTGCTGAGAATTTAGCTCGACTAAAGACGACGCGAACTTGTTCGACAAGACAGAGAAGAGAAGAAGAGAAAAATGGACTTTTTCTGCTTTTCCGATTGGGCCCAAACATGTACTTAATGGATAAAGTGAAAGCCCAAAGTATAAAAAATAAGCCCAATATAAGATCATAACTTGTACATTAGTAGCAGCAATTCATTTTCAAAGAAAACCACATGCTAATCTGCGTCATTACTCTCTTTGAAGTGTTGTTTGTTTGAGAGATTGATATGTTGGGCTTATCTTCTTCATGAAATGCATCTTCCCATGCTTGTGTACGTCCCCCAGTGGAGATGCTAATAACTGTTGATAACCAAGTTGTGTTTGCAAATGAAAAAGGCTCCAAAAAGTTTTGTATAAAGCTGCTAGTAGAGAGGAGTGTACTACATGTTGGTCCGGGAATGTATAAAGAAATGGTTTTTCAACTCCAGTTACTTCAGCTGAATTGATAACATTGTCGAATCTAGTTTCATCATCATCCATTGTTAACTTCAAACCAAAAGGAAAGCTGTAAAACATGAGAACTACAACATAGAGCCAATCATACTGCTCAGGATGATTCAGCAGCGGGTTGAGTCACACCGTGCTTCAGCAGCAGCTTAGTGAGCGAGTCAGGCGAGTGAACATGGTACTTAACATCCCCTGATGGAGTCAAAAACACCTCAGAAAGCTCTAGCTTCTCGGATGTCAAGCTCGTGCTGTCCATCGTCTTGCTCAGAACCTTCAAGGCGAGCTGGACCGCCTCTTCCCTGGTCCCATCATCCTTGTAGTCTTGTTTCAGGATAGACTGAGCAGCCTGATTGTTAGCTCCGATGGCTGCAGCTTTCCATCCACCATAGTTCCCACTCGGGTCACTCATATATAGTTGAAACCCGAAGTTCTTGTCCCATCCAGCGAAAAGAAACGAAACTCCAAACGGACGAAGACCACCGAACTGTGTGTAGCCTTGCTTTGTATCACAGAGAGATTGAACCAGCTGCTCAACCGGCATGGGCTCTTGGTACATGAAGGTGTAACGTTGAGCTTGGACTCTCGCCGTGTTGATGAGTATGTTAGCATCAGACATTATCCCAGCCACAGCACAAGCAACATGGTCATCGATCTTGTACATCTTTTCAGTTGAGGTTGAGGTTTGAAGAAGCTTTGAAGTGACTTTCTTCTCACCGATCAACACAACACCATCTTTGGACAAGATTCCAATAGCAGAACCGGCGTTTCCAATGGCCTCCATAGCGTACTCAACTTGGTAGAGACGACCTTCAGGCGAGAAGATTGTGGTACGGCTATCATATCTCCGAGACATCTTTTAACAGCTACACTATATAAACAACTAGTCAAGTGGACCAAAAGAAAATACTGTAAATTCAATGGTTTCACACATAGATTATACAGAAAATAATAAATTTTGCAAACAGTAAAACTCCATGGACAGAAAGATAGCTCATTGCAAGCAGAAAACTACAGATACATCTGCTTCCGCATAAACTGTGGCAAACAATAAGCATTGAGTTCATACAAAAGGCCGGTTTATAGGATCCCAAGATCAGGTTTTTACAGCACGCGGTCAAGTTTTTCCGACTTAAACCAGACTAATTATTAGGTAAAGTTTCAGCATTTGAACGTGAACAATCAATTCAATCTCTGTTACATTGGGATGGACAAAAACTTCATGAAAGCTTAGAAATGAAATCAAAGGAGGGATGTGAAAAGAAAAAAAAAAAGAAGCACGATTGAGCTTAAGAGAGAAAATCTAAGAAGCTTACCTAAGAGGAAGTAATATAAAACCAAACAAAACCATCGTATCTAAGAGAATCGTATCTAGCTAGGGTTTCATACTCTATCGAAATTTTGAAGATTTCATAGCAAATAATGTGCTCAAACTAGATCCAGCAGCTCAATTTCATTCAGGAAACTACGATACTCGGATTCTGAAACGTTTATGGCTAACTAGATTGAAAATCGGATTGGATTTGAGATAATTAGAATGAGTAAATTTACCTGTAGTTAAAAGATTTCCTCGAACGATTTCCTCTCACTCTGGTTCTTCTTTGATTTTGCTGAGAATTTGCTTTGCTCGACTAAAGAAGCGATCCGTGAGATGTGAACTTGTTCGAGAAGCCAAAAAAAAAAAAAAACAAAACTTTATTTTTTTCTGTTTTTTTAATTGGGCCCTAACTGCTCCAAACATATACTTATTGGATATGGTTAAAGCCCAAATTATAAATTTAAGCCTAAACTGACTCTATGATAATCATATGGTAATTTTATCTCTCTTTTTGTTTTTGTTTTTGCTTTTTTTTTTTTGTTTTTTTTTTTTNTTTTTTTTTTTTTTTTTTTTTTTTTATACTCTTTTTTTTTTTTTTTTTTTTTTACCAACTGTTAATTTGTTGTCTTCATACGTTAATTTTAAATTTTAGTCTTCTCTCTATATAACTAATGGGAGTAATATCAGATTATATTAATTAGCTATTCCTCCAACAAACACACCCATTGAGGCTGAAGCTGAAGCCCTACGGATGGCCTTACTTCAAATAAAAAAGGTTAGGCTATGACAATGTAACAGAATAATTATACTTCAACGCTCTGCGGTTACACCACTATCTTCAAGCTGGAATCATTTGGATTACGCCACCTATCTCAGAGATATTCTACATCTAACTGGAAACAACCATGTTTACACATTCATGAAGATATCATCAAGGGAAGCCAAACTAGCTTAAGCAAGCTCGAACTAATTTCCTCAATTATGTAATCTCATTGAACATTGTATCTTAGTATCTCTGTATAAAAAAGTTTAAGATGCCGACAAAAAAAATATAGATTCAGTACGCGAGGTGAAGTTC
Organism: Noccaea caerulescens; assembly: GCA_900406465.1. Lineage (NCBI taxonomy): Eukaryota > Viridiplantae > Streptophyta > Magnoliopsida > Brassicales > Brassicaceae > Noccaea > Noccaea caerulescens. The sequence continues at coordinate 9,171 of OVBC01001102.1, read as the reverse complement.
ATATCACGTGGATATATACACAGTATGTTTATGAAGAAGAAAATTATAGTTTAAAATTAAAAAAGAAAAAACAAGAATACATTTTTTCAACAAGAATACGTTAAAATGCTTGCACCGTTTTTGTTGAATTATCGGTATAAAATTGTAAATTAGTAATTTTATGTTTTATAAAGATAGGACGCAGATATATTGTTTGGTTACATCATATTGAATTTTGCTAGGTATGATATATCCCTGTCACTGTATAGTTACGAGACGTTAAAGAAAGCAAAATCTCTACAATTTTACGGAGTTACTTTTCTTTACTTCTTAATACATAAATCAAATGTTGTAATCATCTATATGATGGAGACATATATACGTAGGTATGATTGACCTTAATATTCAATATTTTGAAGAAAAAAACAATATAGTTTTCTTATAGCGTGATATATACGTGTATGCAACTAGATTTATGCACTTGTACTTGGTCTGTAGCTATGCTGTGCGGTGCATGTGCATCACTGCATTGTACATGGCTACATTTATTTACTCCACAGCGTACGTATGTACAAAAAAACAAAATAAGTTACAGAGATACAAACTTGTTTTATATTGAAAAAAAGTCACATCGTTTTACAGAATTTTTTTTCTTCCTTACACGTACTACATGAAAACCCAAAGAAATTGACATTTCAAACCCAAATAAACCCTTTTATTGTATCAAATGAAACAGGTGATTAAAGGTCGCACACACGCTAATTAACCTCCCGTTACCAAAGAGATCATCAAACCAACAAAGTCTTGAAAAAACGAAACATTCGGAGTCGTCGATCTAGAGGCTCTACATTGATTAAGCCGGACACTTGAAACCAGATGGTGGAGTTTTTCCACAGTCTAGAAGAACCTCAAGAGCAATAGGTAAAATGATGTCGATGTTGAGAAGCTTGGCTTTAATGGTGGTACATAGACAAACAGCTGCATCTAAATCAACTAAACCTCCCAAAACCGGACAACACTCTTCCTTCGCGCGGCTGTTACCAAGCCCAATGTGAATCAAACCACCAAGAACGTCCACACAAGCGCCTAGCTTTAGTGTGTCTATTGGGCAAGTCTCCGGTTTAGGCGGAGTTGGTGTTGGTGGTGTTACAATAGGCGGAGTTGGTGTTGGTGGTGTTACAATAGGTGGAGTTGGTGTTGGCGGTGTTACAACCGGTGGTGTTGGTGTTGGCGGTGTAACAACTGGTGGAGTTGGTGTTGGCGGTGTTACCACGGGTGGAGTTGGTGTCGGTGGTGTAACAACGGGTGGAGTTGGTGTTGGCGGTGGTTCAACGGGTGGAGTTGGCGTTGGTGGTGGTTTAACGGGTGGAATTGGTGTCGGCGGTGTAACAACTNTTGGTGTCGGTGGTGTAACAACGGGTGGAGTTGGTGTTGGCGGTGGTTTAACGGGTGGAGTTGGCGTTGGCGGTGGTTTAACGGGTGGGGTTGGTATTGGCGGCGGGCACACTGTTGGTGGAGGCTTGTGGGTGGGCGGTTTTGTGGGTGGCTTAGGGGTAGACGGAGGTGGTTTAACGGTGGGAGGTTTCGTAGGTGGTTTAACGGTGGGAG
>OVBC01001101.1:0-27893 GCA_900406465.1 Noccaea caerulescens | reverse complement strand
CAACCGCAACCGCAACCGCAGCGTTTAAACCAGTCAGGCCCTTAGTTACCACCGCCATTTACTTTTAACTGAGAAATAGAAAATTAAAATTGTGGAAAATATACGATACTTTAGTTATTTATGAAAATGGCTGCGACAGTTATTACAGACCAAGAGGTGCATATATATTTATATTTATATCGACAGAGAGAAAGAAATATATATATATATTTTTTTTTATTATACATGGGCAAGCTCAGGTGTGCGTGTATATATACAAGTATACAACCAATATAACTTATCTTGGGCATTTTCTTCTCTCTTAATTACGCTTTTGAATATCCATCTCTAATCTTAAAATTCTTGCATCTCTTCCAACAAAACTTTTGTCTAAGAAGACATGACAGCTGAAGATCACGCAATCTCAAGTAGTGGAGGGTATGTTCAAAGCTCATCAACAACTGATCATGCTGTTGATCATCATCATCACGAACATGAATCCTTCAATCCTCCTCTTGTCAAGAAGAAGAGAAACCTCCCTGGAAATCCTGGTAATAATTAATCAAGTAAATTTATCACTAGATTAGGATATACTTTTTAAAAAATTGTTTGTATAAATGTCATCATCTTTTTGATTTGTTTTGTTTTCGATCTTGATGTATACACATGCATGTGTTCTACTCATTAGATCCTTCGTATGATCCATTATCCGACGTTTTAATGATTATTTCGATCTCTACAGATCCAGAAGCCGAGGTCATAGCTCTATCACCGAAGACACTTATGGCAACAAATCGTTTCCTTTGCGAGATATGTGGAAAAGGTTTCCAAAGAGACCAGAATCTACAGCTTCATAGGCGAGGACACAATCTTCCATGGAAGCTGAAGCAGAGGACGAGCAAAGAAGTGAGGAAACGAGTGTATGTATGTCCCGAGAAGACTTGCGTCCACCACCATCCGACAAGGGCACTTGGTGACCTTACCGGAATCAAGAAACATTTTTGTCGCAAACATGGCGAGAAGAAGTGGAAGTGCGAGAAATGCTCCAAGAGATATGCAGTCCAATCTGATTGGAAGGCTCATTCCAAGACTTGTGGGACTAGAGAGTATAGATGTGACTGTGGTACAATTTTCTCCAGGTACTTATTACGTGACCCTATATAAGTATGTATTATAGCATCATATATATTATCACCTAGCTGCATCATGATCAATTGCATATTCAATAAGCATTCAAACATATCATTCTAATAGTAAAGTTAATTATGTTTGAGTTGGCATATCTATCTATTTATTTTTTCTTTTTTTCTGTAACTCATACTTGACCTAGATCGTCTAGTATGGTGATAAAAAGAAAAATCTGCCTATTACCTTAGCTAATACTAAAATATCATTGGAAAAAAATGTTTTATTATGTTGTTAGTAAGTAAAATAGGATAAGTTATATGTTGTTGTTGTTGGAACTAGCTTTTGTAGGGTCAAAAACTGAAAAAAATGAAGGAATTTTTGTATATCTGTTTTTGTCATTCTCTGAGAGCGTACGTGCTGCTTGTTCTTGAATATGACAGTTTCTTGGACTGACAGATTTTAGTTAAAGTACGAGGTAAAACCTTATAGTAGCTATATACATATACATATATATGTGCGTATAGACTATAAATACAACAAATTTTATTGATTAGATTTTTTTTTTTTTGAAAAACAGGAGAGATAGCTTCATTACGCATAGAGCGTTTTGCGACGCGTTAGCAGAAGAAACCGCTAGGCTAAACGCAGCCTCACATCTCAAAAGCCTTACCAGTAATAATCTAAACTACCATTATCTCATGGGCACACTAATCCCATCACCACCGCAAACACAGCCACCGTCGTTTCCATTCGGACCACTACAGCCACCGCAACCGCAACATCACCACCACCATTTCCCCATCGCAGCCACCACCTTTGATCATCATCAACAACATCATGACGCCATGAAACCTGCTTCTTCGCTCTCTCTATGGATGGGAGGACATATTAATCATCATCAAGTGACCATCGACAACCGTATCTCACCGCAGCCGCAGTCACCGCAGGAGGATTATCATTGGGTTTTCGGGAACGCCAATAATCACGGCGAGCTGACAACGACGAGCGATTCCCTCATCACTCATGAAAATATCATACTCCCGATTAAGGAAAACGCAAACACGGCTACTTCTCTTTCCGTGCCTTCTCTTTTCAGCAGCGCCGACCAAATTAACAAAAACGCAAACGCAGCTGTCGCGAATATGTCGGCGACTGCGTTACTTCAAAAAGCGGCTCAAATGGGCGTGACGACGACGACCACCACCACCGACCAGTCCGCGTTTCTCCAGGGTTTCACGTCGAAAATATCCGATCAGAGTCAGATCGTAGAAGATGGTGGCAGCGACAAGTTCTTCGCTTTGTTTGGATCGGATAGCGTCGGGTTGATGAGTAATCATGGTCTTCACGATATTGGGAACCCTAAAAATGGCGTAACCGTCGTTTCGGGGATTGACGAAATACATAATTACCCCTGGAAGCGTAGAAGAGTTGAGAGTGGGGATGCAGCAGGAGGAGGGCAAACTCGGGATTTTCTTGGGGTTGGTGTACAAACAATGTGTCATTCATCCTCCATCGATGGATGGATTTGAAACACTTTTTTTTTAATAAATTTATTCTCTGGTTTTTCTACCGTATTCATAACAACTTATCAAAGCTGTTCTTTCTTTGATTAAATTTAAAATTTGTAGGTGTATCGTAATGCACACTAATTATTTCACTAGACCAAATCAGAACTTAATTATGCGATCGTTTTCTCTTGATTAGTTTATGTGATTGCGTAGTAGCTAGGCTCAACACAAATAGATCCGGAATCCTGATTAACATAACAAAATTACTTGATTCCTTCACATTTTCTTCTATGACGCGATTATCAAATTCTATACGATCACGTACGTCTTAGAACATACTCCTTATATCTAATTTTGGCCAAATATTCACGTCTCATATTGCTAGCATTTTTGTAAAAGAAAAAAAGTTAAGATCCATGCATATTCACTTGTTTGTGTAGAAAGGTCTTTGAAGTACTTAAAGAGTGGATCGGGAAGTGGTGGGGACATTCGGAAAAAAAAGATGGAGGCTTTTGAGCTCAATAATTCTAGCTTAACTTGCAGGGCAATTCATAGTGGAGGAAAACAATAAGAAAATGAAATTGAAGATAATAAAATAGAAAAAGAAAAGGCAAAAGAGACATATACGTTGTGTCTCAATTTATAAAAGATTAGCGATATTGCTAGAGAGGGGAATATGCGATGTAGTGTTTCAATATTATAAAGTTAGTACATATTGTTGAGAAAGTAGTGTACCTGTTTGCAGCGTGTGTAGGTTACTCGTATGGAACACATTTTTAATATTCACATCTCACGTGATATTTTTACTATATACAAATATATTTATGTTTTCTACTGTCATATTTAGTTGTATATTATTTTCATTAGTCCTCCTGTTTCCTGCCGTTTTTAGTTACACAAAAGATTCCCCCATATATTATCGACAAAAAGAAAAACTCACATTCTCGGGGGTATACTAATTTTGCACACTTGCTCAGGTGAAATTTCTGGTAAAGTTTAATGGACTTACATTTTTATGGGCCTTTAATAAATGTGGGCTAATAAGATATCTACTTTTTATAACTTGGAGATGGTTTCTTATGGCCCGGTCGTTTCTGTAAAAACTTTAACCTTGGGAAATATCTCTCTCTCCAAAGTTCAAATATTTTCTTGCTGTACTTCTCAATTCCCATTCCCAAAGTTCAGACCTTTATTCTTGTACAGTATTCCAGACTGTTAGATCATCGGAATTAGATCAAACCCATTGTGAGATTGGAGCGAGGTTCTTCAGTGACTCCATCTCTGAGAAAAAAAGAGACGCCTTGAGGGCTTCATGAGAAAGCACTCGGTGGAGTCGGGTTCGGGTCGGGCCGTCCAACTGGTTTACATAGATGAGACTGGGAAGTTGAAGACGGACCCGGAAGCCATCGGCGCTCTTCAGAAGCTTAAGGGTCCTGTCGCTGTTGTCTCTCTCTTCGGAAATGCTCTCCATGGAAAGAGCTTCATCTGGAATCAGGTCTNTTTTTTTTTTTTTTTTTTTTTTTTCTGGGTCTACTTACTTTGATTGAGGGTTTAGTGTTTTAGTGTTACTTGCCCATTTTCCCTTTATTTGTTTATTTGGCTGTGATGATGATTTCTGATGATTTAGGGGAAGTTTGGTTCTTACTTGTGGACATTGCATTGCTTATTCCTGCGAATTTCTGTTTTCCGTGATCAATCTTCTATGCGGTCTCATATGCTTTGTTTTTGGGAAATGTTGTAGAAAATATGCGAATGAATGTGACAGTCTGTGTATATGTTATGTAATTCGTTGTTATGTGTCTGATGCATTTTCTTAGAGTGATTGAAATTTGAAGGTGATAGTTTTCTAATTTTGAGCTTTGATATATAGCTTCTTAGCAGGAGCATTGGATTTGAAGTTCAAAGTCTTCACAGACCTTGCACCGGAGATATATGGATGTGGATTGAGCCGGTGAAGAGGATTTCAGAAGATGGCAATGAATATAATTTAGTGTTACTGGACGTCGAAGGAGCAGACTCAAATGGTATACCGGTTAGTCTTGCTTTTATCTTTTCAAATATTCAAGTCTTTCAAGAACAAAATGTTGTCTTTTTAAAACTTTAGGAATAATCAGTTTCATCATGTGCTAAATTGATTTGATATGTTGTTAGGCTGCACACAACAGTCAGATATTCGCCTTGGCTATCCTCTTATCAAGCGTGTTTATTTATGGTCCGGTAAGTACCTATGACTGATTTTTCTTTCTGAAGATAGTTTTTCTAAACCACACACATAGTGCTTTGTATAACGAAAAACGCTGCTTCATGTTTCAGACACTTGGTGTAAATGACATTGCACTTGATCTCTCTCGTCTACTTGAGATTAGCAAGCACGACCACGTTGAAGAAGCTAAGGACAATACATTTTCCGGGCTTGGGCAGTTCTCTCCCATGTTTGTTCAACTTATGACGGTGATAATTCCCTCTTCAAAATTCATTCTTAAGGAAGGTTTAGAATCAGCTAGTCTCTGATGTTTGTGAACGATTTTTTAACTTGATTATTATCAGGATATTAACTCGGAAACAGTGGAAGGTAGAGAAGATGTAGCTCAGAATAACCAGGTGAGTTGATCCTCTCCTTGTTTTTCTTAAGATTTTATTTTGGATACGAGAAATAGGATTTATTATTACCAAGAGTGCTTCGCTCTTGCCCTTAGTATGACCAATGAAGCTGAATTCCAAACCCCTAATCAAGCCTCGTTGTGTTTATCTCTTCTCTTCTCTTGTCCGATGAAACTCGTGTACTCTTTTGTGAATAGCTCGAAAAGCTACGACCCCAGCTTCTCTACGGTGTAAATGCTCTAGTGAAGTTTGTCTGTGAGAGAGTAAGGCCTAAGAAAAGAGGTGAAACCATCGTCACTGGGCCGCCTCTTGCTGGATTCACAAAGTCGTTTTCAGAAAATGTTAACAACAACGCCGTGCCTAAAATTTCTTCTTTATGGCTGGTAATTATTATTCAGTTCTGGAAATGTTCAATGTTATCATCGAATGTTTCTGCCTATTCTGACGTATCTTCTGCATTTTGCTTGCAGTCTGTAGAGGAATTAGAAGGTCGCAGGGCCCGTGATACAGCAACTGAGGTTTATATGTCATCTTTGGAGCGTGCAGAGAGTCCTGAAGAAGTAAGCTTTAATTCGTGTAACACTCATCAATCAATTGGGTGCAGTAGTAAGATTAACTATTAAGATGATGATTTGCAGTCGTTGCTGGTAGAAGCACACAATAAGGCGGTTGTCAAAGCTTTGACCGCGTTTTGTGAATCTTCCATTGGAAACGCAGAAGTAAAACATAAATACAAAAGAGAGCTTTGGAGTTTCTTTGCAAAGGCATTTGAGGTTACATCTCTCTCTCTTTATATCTTAATATTCTGCCAATAGGTCAGCTCTTGTTTTGAAGCTATTTTGCTGAATAATGTATTTTTATTTAAGGATCACAAGCGAGTGGCAAATATTGAAGCGTATTCGAGATGTTGTAATGCTATAGCAGATATGAGCAAGAAACTATGGGCATTGCCTTGTTCTCATGATGCTAGTATAGGCGATATGATCAAGGTTGTCTTCTTTTTTTCCCCCTTCTTAACACTGATTTTTCCATCCCACGTGATAATGCCTGAAGCAGAGCAACTCTTAGCCATTGACGAAAGTCTTGCTTTCATTATAAACACTGTTGTGATCTATATGAAACAGGCCCTTGATACCGCTGTTGCGGAGTATGAAGCATCTATCAACGGTCCTATGAAGTGGCAGACACTTTCTTCTTTTCTGAGAAAGAGGTTCTCGTTATGTTTATAAACTTCTAAAAGTTAAAGATTACTCTTTTGTTCTTATTGGTTTGGTCTTCATAAAGATTTTAACCTTTGTCAATTGTTATTTTCCAGTATACAGGACATTCTCGTCAATCGTAGAGGGGATCAAATGGATGAACTTCTTACTGAGAATTCTAAACTCAAGATGCAACACCGTTCGATGGAAAGCACAAGGGATTTGCTAAAGAAACAACTTGAAGGAGGAGAGAAAATGAAGAAAGAATATCATATGCGTTACGAGAGCGCAATTGATGATATGAATAAGCTCGCAGATCAGTTCAAACACCGGATTCATGACCTGGAAAGTAAGTGCAAGTCGATTCACCATGAACATTCTAATCTGATGGAGGTGTTGGGGTCCACTAGACTAGAGGCCTCTGAGTGGAAACGGAAGTATGAGGAGACATTGGATGAGAATGGTGCGAGCAGCAACAGTCGAGCAGGAGTGAATGAGTCCATCACTAGGTGCAATAAGTCAATTGATTGGAAAATTAAATATGAGAATACAGTTAGTGAGCGAAAAGCTGTTTCAGAGAAGATAGCAGCAATGGAGGAAAAGTTGAAGCAAACTTCAGCCACGGAAGATGGCATGAGAGCTGAATTCTCCCGTGTTTTAGATGACAAGGTTTGGCTTTTTCTGAATAAAAAGAAACTTATCCATTTGGCGAATTTCACAGTAAACTGATTAAGTGGTGACTCTGATTCTTGGTTACTGATAGGAGAAGGTAATCGCCGAGAAAGCTGCAAAGCTTGCGAGTTTGGAGCAGCAATTGGTCTCTATGCGTTCAGAATTAAAGGTGAGATTCTCTGAAAGATTTGAGTTTAATTCTTAATCTCTTAAGATTCTTGTTATTTAATCTTTGTGAAGAGGTTAAAGAGCTCATAAGAAGCCATTTCATTACTCTTCAGGCCGTTCATCTGCCTGCAGTAACACGTTTTTGATTGTTGCTTCTTTGCAGAAAAGAGAGTTGAAGGTGGACGAATGTTCTTTGGAAGCAAAAGACTTGAGGCTTCAAAACTCGGCTCTGAATGAGAAGTATGAATCGGTGAAATCCGCAGCTGCATTGCTTGAAACTGAAACACAGACTTTAAGGCGAGAGAAAGATGAGTTAGAGAAGAAGTATCTTTCGCATATGAAGGAACTTGAAGAACTCTGTTTGAAGCTGAAAAATGCAGAAAACGAGGCTTCATCGTCTAAGAAACTTGTGGATTCGTTGAGAATGGAAGCTGAAGCATCCCGAAACAACGAGAACAAACTCCAGACGTCACTGCTGGAGAAGAGTATTGAAATTGACCAAACTAAGAGCCGTATCAAAGAGCTTGAAAAAGTCTTCTCGAAGCTGGATAGTGGGGAAAGTGAAGCTTGTTCGGCATCTAAGAAGCTTGTGGATTCGATGAAAAGGGAAGCGGAAGCCTTCCGTATGAATGTGAACGAGCTCCAAACATCGTTGCAGGACAAATGCATTGAAATCGATCGAGCTAAAAGCCGCATAGAAGAGCTTGAAAAAATCTGCTTGAAGGTAAAAGACTCGGAAGCAGAGGCTGCAACAGCCAAAGAACTTGTGAGATCGATGAAAACGGAAGTGGAATCAGCACGGAGCAACGAACACAAACTCCAGACGTTGTTGCGGGAAAAAAGCATTGAAAATGACAGAGCCAAGGGCCGAATTGAGGATCTGGAGAGACAAAAGACGGAGCTTTGTGTAACGTTGGAGACAAGAGCGAAACAAAATGAAGAAGCGGTTGCTGAATGGCAGAGAATCATCAATGCGGAGAAGGAAAAAAGCGCGAGGGTGAATTTGATGCAGCGAGAAGACTCTTTCATGGTTTTGGACGAAGCAACACCGCTGCAGCAGCGTGTGAAGCGTTTGAAAGTAGAAGCGAGCATAACCTGTTCGGGTTCGGATTTCGGGCAAGAGACGGAAGAAGATACGGTTTCACAAGAGAGCGGGCGAGGTATGATTGCGATGACCCCAAGAAGATGCACGAGCACTGGAGGTGGAGCGTCTTCTTCTTCCACAGGGATGGATCATTCGAAATACACAATGAAGAAGCTGAGAGAAGAGATACTGAAACACGGGTTTGGAGCTGAGTTGGTTGGGTTGAAGAATCCGAGAAAGAGAGTGTTGGTTGAGCTCTACGAACGGTGTGTTTTGCGAAAGTGAGAGATGTAACGACACGAAACAATTACAATGTCAAGTTTCTTCTTCTTCATTTTCTGTGGATTTGCAGAGCAGAGCTTACAAACTGTCAAGGAGAATAAAGAGTCTTATGTTTTGTTTTTCCTTTTGGCAACGATACGGCCGCGTTTGTGTAACAAACAAAGTCAACAACCGTTACAAGTCAATTAGAAATTAAAGAATAAATGAAAACCGCCGTTACTTGACGGCGTAATGACGATTCTAAGTTTTTAATCGCCAACTCATTTTGAAGATGGGCTGGACTGTTTGGGCTTTCTAAACACTTGGATCTTTAAAAAACAATGTGGTTGCTATAGATATAATTTGTTAAAATAGTATATATTTTCCGACAAACGTCCAAAATATCAATAAATAATTTCCGACGATCACGGGACAAAAGCTGTGGTTGCGTTGATTCAACACTAAGCAATCGTTAAGACTTGAGAGAAACTTCATGACACATTGTCGACCCATGATGATGGGCCCAGAAAGTCTCATAAGTTATAATAATTAACTGTAATTACCTAAACTTTTTCCTATTTCCAAATTGGACCACACTTTTCTTCGTCACTGCTTTCTCTCTTTAAAATGTGTAACGAACTACACATCCATCAGTTTTTTTTTTCTTGCTATAATATATATACTTTTTTTTGGCAACATGAACTTCATTTTTTTTATCAAATTATTCAGTGACAAATCATAAATTTACTAACAAATTTAGTAAGCTTGATAATCATGGTTATAAATACTTGTAATAAATAATAAAATGTGACATTTTTAGAGATCTTTTAAAAAGATGGGTGTTTTGACATTATCTAAGCTTTGCTACCACGAAACATGATCTATAATTCTAACCTTCATTTTCAACTAACTCAACTACCAAACAGAGAAAAGAAAAGTCAAAAGGCATGTATAAATTACAAAAATTGTATGTTATTTTCTTGAATACGTTCCTTTTTTGACCAAATATAAGTTATATAACTCGTAACAAATACAAATACAAAAATCCATCTCGATCTATGAGACAAGACCTAGTTTTATTAATTCCTTTTCCCTTTTCATTTACCCTAATTTAAAATCATTCGCCGCGAATGACGACGAATGTCCCTCCTCATTCATTCCTCAATCCTCGCATGTTTGCTCGGCCAATTTAATTAATCCAAACACTTTCTTCTTCACTTCTATTTATACATAAACTGACACGCACTAAAAACACATCTCAAAACCTAAAATCTCTCACGCTCTCACACTCTTTTCTCTCTTCATCGATGGCTTCATTTGTTCTAAAGTCCACTTTTTGTTTCCTTGTTGCTGTTTTTTGCTTCATTGACCACAGTGTTGAAGCTAGAGAAGGTAAGCTCTTCTTTAGCAAGTTCACTCACTTCAATCGCCCTAATACCAAAGAGGTAGCTCTAACTCCAGCTCCCGCTCCGGGCCTAGCCGAAACCAATGGAAGACTCGGTGATGGGCCTTTCGGGCCAGGTTCCGGTATGGTTCCTCAAACCAAAGAGTCATGGCCGGTTTCATCTACAACCACAGACAAAGAATTTGAGAAACTGATGGCTACATTTGACGAAGAAAAGAAGAAGAACAACTTACCGGAGGAGTTCGAGGAGGAAGAAGAGTCCGAAGATTCGGAAGATCTCAATGGGCAAAAGGATAAGTATAACAACAACAATAATGGATATACTTACACTACTAACAGCAATTATAATGATAATAGGAGAGGTTACGGTAATGAAAAAGAGAGACAAGGGATGAGTGATACGAGATTTATGGAGAACGGTAAGTACTTCTACGACACAAGAGCTCGGAATTCCGAAAATACCCATAGTCGCGGGTATGAGAGAAAGGATCATCCCAACGAGTTTGAAACTATGGAGGAATACTACAAGAGCTTGGAAGGTACTCAAGAGGAGTACGAGCCTTAAAAAGTAAGATAAATTGAATTGTATTTGATAACTTTTGGAGTAATGGTGAAAGCTCCGTTTACTTTGTCTTTCATGAAAAGCGAAAACTAAAGACACTTAAGTTAATAGTATACAATATCAAACTTGTGAGTTATGTTTAGTATGTTTTATTTTCTGTCTTTTATCCAAGAAACTGCAAACTTCAAATTTGAGTTCAAGGCTTGACGTTCTTTGACTAGAAACTTTTGTCCTCTAAAAAACAAGGGAACTTTGAAGTTTGAATACTGGAGAAAATGAGAAAAGAGCCAAAATCCAATTTCACATGTGCAACTGGTCTCGTCTCTCCATTGTAGATTAAATGACAGTCAAATTTCACGTTTTAAGGTTTCTCTTCATCTCAGTTTACGACCACGATTTCACCAGTGACACTGTTTTTTTTTTAAATACCAATTTAATCAACAAGCTCAGAGGCAACCAAAAAAAAAAAAATAAAAAAAAAAACTATTCAGAACTGAATCTAATCCAACGGCACTAGAGAATTCTCTGAAATTCCAACTAAAAAAGACAACCGAGAGAAGTAGAGAGAGAGAGACGAACAGGTTATAGTCATTCTACATTGACCAGTTCATACTCGACCAGAGAGAGATTGTTTTCTCGATCGACCTCGAACGAAACAGGATCGGTGACTTCAATGAGTCCCCATTTGTCTACAGCCATTCTCATCGTGCCCTTGAACATGTCGATCTTCGCATTCCTCAGAATCACTGTTGCTCCACTCTTGATCAGATCAACTGCAGTTAAAATTATATCAGCAAATTTTCTAAAAACAGAGAGAATTGGCACACACAAAAAGCGAAACATATATGATGACAGTAATCAGGCTGACACACTCTGGTTCATCACTAAACAATAACAATCTGAAAAACAAAGTGCGCTTTGAGATCAAACTCGTAGCCTAATCCGGAAATACAGACGCAACTCTCTTTAAAGCACTATTCTAGTTTGCAGAAATGAAGAGACCAAGACAGTGGAAGCAGAGAGAAATCTGTTATCTACATTTCTGTCTGTAACGACATAAGCCATAGAATAAGATTAGTCCACTAAGGCTCTCAAGTGCTTCCAAAACTGTCTATTTCACTCATTACTGTTCAACTCACAACTACAAACAGAGAAACGATTCCGAAACCCTAAAACTTGTGTGTATAGATCCATTACCTTGATCGTTGCGAGCAGTGAAAAGAATGCATCCAGTATCGTCGCCGATTAAGCACTCTGCGATACGAGGAGATCGAGTTGGCTGCGACAAGGAACTTTTACGGATCGCCGGTCTGACGGGATTCGATTCAACGACTTTCACGGTCAACGTATGGCCTCTGGTCCCTGGTTTCAGCTGGTCAACCTTGACGAACACTGGTTTCCGCTTCTGCACAGTCGTCTCCATAGTGTAACTCGCCGGCTTTATCTCTTAAATCCTAGGGTTAGAGTCGCTGTTAGATTCGTGAGTCTTCTTGTTTAGGGTTTCAATTCTCCAAATTTGGTATTTAAATCGGAGACGGCAAAATGAGAAATATCAGAAATGAAATCTTCCAGGATTATCTAAAAAGTTAATGAGATTTACATGAAGTAATTACCTCAAGATTCATTCGAATGCAATAAAATTATAAAAATGAGCCCAAGGGCCAGGAAATCCTTCAAAGCCCAAAAGGGGAGAAGCATCTGATATTGGAGCCCGTGGAAGAGGCTAGAGTAAATAAGCGATTTGAAGAGACGAAAGACGCATAGTGACGTCACCGTTTTAACATAAAAGCCGTCACAAACAAGTGCAAGTGTGCAACACATCAACATCAAACTGTCTTGACTCAGTCAAACATCGTTGACCGTCTCTCTCTCTCTCTCTCTCTCTCTCTCTCTCTCTCGTCTTTATCCATTCTTAGAGATTACGTCGCTTCCTATAGAACGATACTCTTTTCTCTCTTTGCGAAAATTATCTATTTATCACAGACACAGTATTAGGATATGGCTCCAAAACAGGAGAATATTAGTCGTGGCGGCGGAGGAAAGATTAGGGAGCTGCATTATAGGGGAGTGAGGAAGAGACCATGGCGGCCGAGATCCGTGACCCGGGAAACAAAAATCGGGTCTGGCTCGGGAACCTTTGACATGGCCGAGGAAGCCGCCAGAGCGTTCCGAGGCTCCAAAGCAATAACCAACTTCCCACAATGTTTCGGAAACGGCGGTCAAAGGCACCCTTACAGCAACAGCGCGTGGTGGGAATTTTTCATCCGCTTGTCGGGATAATTTTTTCAGCTTGTTATCTCCGGCGGCAGAAACGGTTACTGGATTTTTCTTAGATCTGTCGCATGCTGCTGCGTTAGGAGAGGAGCCGGTTAGAGTTGGCCTGGTGTTCCAACCGCCGTGGAAGTCAAGACGGAAGATTGCTCCGCCGTGGATTGTAAGCTGCGAGGGGAACTGAATCTAGATCTTAGCCTAGCTCCATCGGTGGACGTTTAGATTTTGTTGTTCTTTGTTTCTTGTTGTCATCTCGTACTCGAGCTTAATTTTGAATTTAACAAGATTACCCGTTTTCAGTGTTTTCTTGGAGAAATATTTTTTTCTGTTTTTTATGTTGCCAGTACTATCGGCTAGATTTTCTGTTTCTACTGTACTTTTTATTGATAGATTTGGACGTTAAAGATGGAGAAAAGAGAAAGAAAGAAGAGTATTTGCACTCAGTAGCCAATTTTTTTGAGTGTATTTAGTTTTTTTTAGCAAGAGGGGAGAGAGAAAATAATTTGCCAAGTCCGAAATAACTATCACGTGCCATATTGCAAATGATTATTTTTCCTCTCTCTTTCTCTTGGTATTTTTTTTTCGTTTGTCTTCTTTTTGTCACTACCACCAAATGCTTCTCTCCTTTTTTTTCTAATGCTTCTTCTTCTTTCACCACTTTTCTCTTTCTTCTCTCTCGATATGTCAAATTTTTTTTCTTCTTATTTTCTTTGATTTTTTTCCTTTTGCTTCTTTTAATTTTATATGAGTGATTTATTTCATTTCAAAATTGTGTTAATGCTGCAAATCTCAAATCCAGATCCAATGAGATTTAAGAAATTTTTTTTTTTTTTTTAATATATATTTACTTGATAAAATAATGGTGTATACTGTATGTGTTATTTAATTGTTTGAAACATTACATGTAAATATATATATATGTGAGAAAACTGTTTTTTGGTTTAATTTTCCTGTATGTTATTTAATTATTTAACATGTTACAAATATTGTAGTTTTTACTATGTTAAAAATATAAATAACATGTTAAAATTATTTATTATGATAAATTTTAATATATAGTGTTATATTTATAAGTAACAAAACTAACATATATCTAATCTGTCGAATCTAATTAAAAATATGAATATGTACATACTTTTTTTATATGTTTATGTAAATATATATATATATATATATTATCATCTAGTTATAAGGAAATATATATGTGAATATTATATAAATAATCTATTATCTAACTTTATAGTCTATTAAAATATTAATTGTATGGTTATATATGAACATATATCTTTAATTTTTATACTTATCAAATTATTACATATTAATATTTTCATATTATTATCGTTTTTTTATGTGTTATGTGTTGTCTTGATTAATGTGAATTTTTACATAAAAAACATTATTTAATAAAAAAATGCATTAAAGTGTTATTTAATGCAACATATGTTTCTTTATCCTCACTCATAGTTTCTCTCACAAACATTAAATCGAAGTCAACGGCATAAAAAACATTTCTCTTCCTTTATTCGATACCCTTTGATTAGATATTTCTAGCAAACCATGCAAACAGAAAACTAATTAGGATCCCAAAACTTGCTTGTTACCTAATTCACTCAAGAAAAAATCCCTCTTTTTTTCTTTTGACATCAATCCCCATAACTTCTTTAAAACTAAAATTCATCAGAAAAAAAAATGGCAAGTACTACTAACACAACCAATGGCTTTCGAGTTGACGGGATCAAGTATTGATGTCAGGTGGGTGGCACGTGTGCTTTTCCCCATCCATAGTGAGACAGTGACACGTACAATCACAAAAAAGCTTCTTGCCCTTTTTCCCCACGCGCTCTCTCGTAGTGGTGATACTCACCTCCCACGCAAACACCACGCCCCGTTAGGCCCTTTGCCGTGGGTTTTGTACTTAAATGGAGTACACATGCATGTATGTGCTGGGGGGAGGGGCTGTCTATGTGTCTCATATGATATATGATATACTAATGTAATGGACACGTCTCCGTCTCATTGTGTACATATGTCAATCACCTACACATGCCTCCTATGCTCCTATTATAAAAATAATTGTGTCCAAAAGAAGAACAATATATCAGACAACTTATAAAAGTTTTTCTTTTTACAATAATGATATGATCAAGTCTTATCTAATTTCTTTATGGAACCGTATACAGATATATTCTCGTCCACAAGCAAAACCAAAAACATAACACGTTTCAGTGTGAGAGAGATGAAAAATTCAAGAATTGTGCTTATGAATCTACAATCATAGTTCATATATATACAAATATAACACGTTTGAGGATATGGACATGTGATATATCATGTATCTAGTATCCGTTGGTACACCCACTAACACTTAGTATTAAATTTTATACATGATCCAGACCAATGTATCTCCAAAACATGACCCTGTCCATAGATATCCTATTACGTTTAAAATTAAGCTTGATATAAATTAACTAATATCAAATACATCCGCAAAGCTTTACAGAAATGGTGAAAACTACTTGATCCGAGTCCACTAATTAACGATTTAAGGGAAATTGTCCATTAAAGAGATAATATATATAGAAATGGTGAGACATTCAACAAAACGGATCCACAAGATTTTACAAGTTCAACATATTACGTGGTAAATATCCAAACCAAAAGAGGAGAAAATTCTAAAAAGAAAATTAAAGACAATACACATGACACTTCTTAATTAGATTCCGTAGAAATTCGTAAAACAATAAAATCTTCAAAACCAATTTAACAACAATTTGACCAAACCGTCACTTCGTCTTCCCATGATTCATGAATGTAATCAAAACTCCTCCACCGAAATTTACATTCTCCGTCAAATATCTTCCCGGCAACTCTCCCACCTTCAATCTAATCAAGTCAAGAGATCGTTCACCCAACCTAGATCAGGGTCACCACCACAAGAACCATCCTCAAAGCTGGTCTTGTCTCTACCCGCCGCCATTGTCGTGAAATCGGTCATTTGTCTCCGGCGAGGAGTGAAGTCATCACCGAAAAAGTTCGCCTGAGGCGAGTTGGTTAGGTAACTTGGAGTGGAAGGCGAAAGAGAAAATTGTAAAGGACTACTCTGTTGTTGCTGCTGGTGGATATGGAGACGCTGATTGCTCAAACCGCAGGACGAGGCAAACGCTGCAGCAGCCACAGAAACAGGCGTTGTAACGGGTGAAGAGGAACTCACCTGCAGCGCTTCCGCTAGACTCATTGAATCTAGCGAGTTTACCAACTCGCTCAAAACATCTTTATAATTAACCGAACCAGCGGCTGCAGCAGCAGAAACGGCAGAGGCGGCGCGATTCCTCAACCGGGAAAAAGCGGCTGCTTTATGAGCGGGAGACACAGGTGGAGATAGAGACGGAGATCGAGAAAGATGAGACAAATTACCCAAGAGAGTGCTCGTCGGAGAGCTGCTGCAAAAGAAACAACACGGATTCTTGGCAGGAGACGCGGACGCTGAACCGCCGGAAACATCTTCCGGAGGAAGAACCCTAAGCTGACGTGGCGAATGAGCAAAAAAACAGACTTTTCTCTTGCAGTGTTTACCGTCTT
Organism: Noccaea caerulescens; assembly: GCA_900406465.1. Lineage (NCBI taxonomy): Eukaryota > Viridiplantae > Streptophyta > Magnoliopsida > Brassicales > Brassicaceae > Noccaea > Noccaea caerulescens. Next base: position 11,476 of record OVBC01001101.1, on the reverse strand, counting down.
TACAAGCCTCAGTACGGTAACGAATCGGATGGAGCCAACACTCAAAGACTCCATGAGCAAAATCACAGTCGTCTCCACGGCTACAGTCACCGCCACGGCGAAACTCCGGACAAACCTCACCGGAATATTGAAACCGACGAGGATCACGGCGGCGAGCTTTTTCTCCGGGATGAGCAAAAGGACAATCAGTCCAATCGTGGCTTCGGCTACGAGTGCAACGTCGGATCTTGAATTCAAACATCCGGAAATGATCGCTTGCGTAAGGATCATCAGTGTCGGAATCATAACAATACTCTTTAGTCTCCTTGTTGTTGTTGTCTTCATTGAAGCTATCTTCTTCATGTTCAGATGTGATCTTGTTGCTTTTGTTCCAGTTATGTTTACGCGGAGAACGAGGGGAAGATTCCGCCGGAAAGGACTTAGATGACAAAAGAAGCTTTCTCGGAGGAATCTCCACCGTTGGTTTCCTCATGTGACCACCGGAGATTTGTTGGTCCGTACAGACGACGTCCATGATGGTTTATAGTTGTGTTGTTGTTTGTGTGTGTTTTGATTTGGTTTGAGGCTAGTTTAAGATAATAGATGGGATATTGTGAGGGTGTGTATATATATGGGTTTGAGTATAGATACAGACATAGGAATAAGTTAAAAAACATATTGTTAGGTTTGGATTATTAATATTATATATTTAGGAAAAGTGATGAGATGTAAGAAGAAGACAAAAGCTTACGAGGGCAGAAGTGTGAGAGGGTATGGGGGAGAGGAGTCGTGGCGAGAGAAGAGAAGAGTAAGAGAGAGGTTTCATGCAAAGAAGCAGGAGCTGCCTCTTTCTCCTTGCTTCAGACCTAACACATGTGCCTGTGTTTTCATCATCATACTCACCTCTTCTCTCTCCCTTATCAGTTATCCATTACCTATACCTTCCTTTTCGATTTGTTTTTTTTGTTAGATAAAAAAGTAAGTAGTAAAATATGTAATTTTCTGTATATATGAACATTTTTATGATTTAAATTATATTTTTGTTTTCATATTCCGTGTTATTGATCGTACTGTTTGTTTTTAAAATTTATGATGAGCAAAGTAGCAGCAAATTATTAAATTTCACTTTAGAAATATATGTAAAAAACCTAGTACAAACCTAATAAGTAAATCGTTCAGTATATCACCTGAATGAGCAAATTGATGGAAATACAATGAACTGGCATTCGATTAATTTGCTTCATTTAACAAAAGAAACATTAGATTTGGTTCACCCCCTAGCTCGTATTTGTAGGTTACGTTAAATTACATATCAGGATTAGCAAAGCAGCGAAACATAATAATGATATTAAAAGACTCAATATATAATTTCCACAAATTTTTAAATTTATACAAAATTTTAAGTATTGTACGTAGGTTACGTTAAATTACATACCAGGATTAGCAAAGCAGCGAAATATAATAATGATATTAAAAGACTCAATATATAATTTCCACAAATTTTAAAATTATATACAAAAGTTTAAATCTGCTCTTGATTAAAGAAATCAAGAAGGAATCATCATAAATCAGTTGAATAACACTTTATCAAATATTTACGAACTCTTCTTAGATTTGTTAACGTGATTATAAATTTTGTTGACAGACAACAGAACAATATTAAACAATTTAACCTTTTCTTTTTAACGTGGTTCGATAAATTTTCTAAACAAATGTTACGAAATGCACGTGATTTATTATAGCTCATACAAACCTAAAAATGAACTAAGTTGATTAGTACAGTACAATAATACAATCTCATAATGTTTTTGATTTACTATTTTATTTCGTGATATTGAGAGGGTAGATACTTTGGTTACAGCGAATCTAGCAAGACCTTGCAACACAAAAAGGATTTGCCCAATATTAAATACAAGTCCAAATACAAAATGAGGTTTACGAAAATACGTTTTTCTATCTCGTACGCCATTTATCAGTGGATTATAAATTATTTAATATAACTACTTTTATATTGAGAATTCTTTTTTGATAAAGTATATTGCGAATTCTATACAATTTTTTTAGACCGGTGCATGTGTATGTACAAGTGTCACGTTTTCGATTGGTTGCGTGGCCTGATGAAAGCAAATACATTTTTGGTTTCTACCTTCATGGCCTCAGCTCATAAATTGATATTNTTTTTTTTTTTTTTTTGACTATTACGTCCAAAGAATTAAAGAATTAAAGAATTAAAGAATTAAGAATAATAAGTCCAGTTCAAAAATGTGTATCTTTTAGAATTGGATAGAATCACTCGACAAAAACACATACAAATGAAGCGGTAATTTACATTAAACTATAAACGACAAATGAAATAATATTGTTTGACAAAAAGAACGTTGTTTTTGTTTAATGACATTAGTTTCCGGTTGTGAGTAAGTTCAATGTTTTTGGACCGGTATACATTTTGACTCTAATTTGGAGGTATCGCCTATGTCCGTACGTACGTCATGGTTCCGCAAAATCCAAAGCTTCTCAATTTGGTGTTTAATAGGGAAACGATTTAATATTTTGACGGTAATTATTGGATTTTGGGCGTGAAATTTGTATGTTTCTAGTCTGAATTTCAAATTTGAAACATTGTTGATTTTAAGGGTTGGACTAGTGTTTCTAAGTTATAAGAGCATCTTCAATATATATCTTTATTTTTATCTCAATAATAAAAAATTTGAAAAATAGAAGTGCAATTTTTTATAACCTACTTTTATTTCTAATTCAATAATAGAGATTTCTATTTTTTCTTCTAAATATATAGATAAAAAAATCGAAATTTTTATTATTGAATTAAAAATAAAAATGGATTGCTGAGAATTTCATCTTAAATCTTTTATTATAAAAAGAAAATTAGAGAATAAATAGAAGTGGTTTGGAGATGGTATAATAGGTGTTCAACCTAATAAAGATATAACAATTCATAAGGTGTAATGAAGAAATATATGCATATAATTCAAAACTCTTTACTGTTTCTAATTCAAATTCCATGATTTCGATTATAAGAGAACCAAAAAGAGATGAGTGATAGTTATTATTTTTCTAAATATATATTTTTATATATTTTGCTTAGACCATGAACAAAAGGATTTTAATAGGTTCTTTAGAAATAAACCCCCAAATTTATTTTATAAACAAAAAAGAATAAAAAAATAAACCCTAAATTTAAATCAATATTCGTTTAAATTAGAATAATCGGCGTTTGTGTAAGCCACCGAAGATATGGAGACTCTTGTTTTGTCGCCGCCACGTGTCAAGATTCCATTTGACCCAAAATTTTGCAAAGGAAAAAAAAATCACGCGATACCAATTCTTTTTTCTTTTTCTTTCTTTTTTTCCTGCGATTACATGCGATTTCAGATGAAAAAGGTGAGGCGATGATGATTTGCGAAGGAAACTACTTTCAACTTGCATATTTGGTGGAAGATCGTCCACCATCATCAGATCGTGATGTATGTTTTCTAAATTTGGGGTATCTATGCCGTACATATGCCATCATTAATCCAAACATTTTCAGTTTAGTGCTTAATATCTAGGGAACGATTAAAAAATGATTTTGGGTTCGAGATTTTAAGACGTTTCTAATTTGGATTTCAAAATTGTTTATAAAACGTTTTTTTATTGAAATGTTTTTGTTGTTTTTTGAAGTCTCTACAAAATGCAAATCCAAATTATCAAAAGCCCAAAAACATTGCTTTAGTTTTTTTCTAATTCGGGTAAATTGCAGGATTAAAATATTTTTTAAAACTTTATATCCAGAAAAGTATTTCAGTATCAGAAAACTAGAAAGAACGAAATAATAAACAATGTATCTAGTATAACTTAAGTATCTTTTAATAATAGAATCTCACAACATTATTATCAGACCCGAATGTAAGTAAATAAAAATGTTGTGAGATTTTTTTTGTTAAAGGGCTTAAATGCTGTGAGATTTTCCTCTCCTGTATTCTTTGGATTGACAATGACATGGATTACAATCCATATTTAGTTTTTTCTTTTTAATTTCTTTTTATATATTTCTTAAACTGATTATTTATTTATTTATTTTTGCATTTTGCAATGACAGAAATTTTCAACAAGTATTAATAAGTATATATATATATATATATATATATATATATGTATGTATATATATGTATGTATGTATCATCCTCAACATAAGAGTTTTGGAAAGGCACGTCTGGCTCTCTCCTCACCGTTTACATCGTTGTCACTAAACTATCATCGGTGAGTTTTTAGCCAATTTCAATCTCTTCTTTTGTATCGTTTTGTTGGTAAATCATATACATCTGATTTTTTTTTGGCATTTGTTTTGGAAACGTTAATACTGTCTCAAAGCCACACAGTATTTAATATATTTATTATCAAAAATATATACTTGACGTACTACTATATAGATACTGGTACGACTTTTCGATTTTCAAATATAATCTACTATATATTTAGACTTTGTGTTACTGGATATAATATTTGTGAGTTATGTTTTAGAGATTTTAGAGTCCAGTGTTATTCAAAATAATTTTTTTTTATTATTTGTTTTTGTTTATATTATTTGAAATGAATTCCAAAAAATTTCCATGAGAAAACTGTAAAAATAAATAAATAAACCAAGCCCTTTAACAAAAAAAAAATAATAATAATGATAACAAATCGCAATGCAATGCTTAATCATCTTTGTCATTCACTATGCTAAACTTGAATGGTACGACAACAGAGTGTGAAATCTTGGCAGATTACTGCTATACTTTCAACCTATAAAGCTCTTACCTTAAAAACCACATAATGTCTCGGAAAGAAGACGGAACCATTTTTCGCAGCTTGTTGTTGTAAAAGCACCTTCCACCGCTGGCGAACAAGATTTCACCCACTGTTCTGAATTTGTCTACCAATTTAATATTTTTTACCTAAAATAGCAAAACGTTAGTCATTTTGGTCATTCTTGTAAGCAGTTGAAGACAATCTTATTGTTACCATGTAGATGGACGACACCCACTCAGAAAGAAGAAACATAGCACAAGGCGGGCTTCGACTAATTATCTTCAGGTGAGCGTCTTTGGTATCACACGTTTAATAGATTTCATACAAACAAGTTGAATATTTGTCTTGATTCTGGATATATAACAGGCCCGGCTCAGCTAAAAATCGGGCCCTTAATATCGCACAAATTATCAGATTTGGGTTTAGAAATAGAAAAAAACACAGGTCCCTAATTAGTAAAAGATTATTTTTTAAAAAAAATGTGGGCAGTTAACACTCCTTCCCTGATAATTATATTTTTTAATATTGTGAATGCGATTACATTGTAAATTTAAGATTTTAATCATATCCAATCAGTATATTATGTAAAATTGTCGAGAGTCAATATCAATTTTTCTCGACTAAAATTCTCATCACTCTACCAATTATATATGACAGGGTGATTCCGGGAGGATTCTACTCAATAGTGATGCATTCTCTGATCATCAGCACATATGCCTTGCTAGGTTTTCATATCGTTAATAGATGTAGCTACCACTACGTGTCTGGGTTCGCTCAAATTACGACTGCAAGCTTTATAACGTACATTGGTGTAGTCTCACTTGAAATTAAGTACAGATTATCCAATCAGCCTATTGAAGCCTTCCAATGGGAACTTCTGAGCAATTTGATTGGATTTGGCTGGCTGTTGCCCATCATTGACGCCACATTCAATCATCTTCCGATTTTGGAGATTGTTTATGTTGTGGTAGTATTTGGATTTTGCTTGCTTGGTGCATTTATTTTTTCATCTACTTACAAATTTCTCGAAGATCATGACTCCTTATATCAACCTCTGGTTTAGGATCAATATTCAATATATTGGATTTTTTATGTTATGTTTTTGTGATTTCTATATGAATTTTTTAATCAATGACATTACTATCTTATTAGCCTTCATATTAATTTTAAGAGAAATAATAATATAATATTTTATAATTCATGTTTAATGTTATTTTAAATTAATCACCAACACACAATTAAATATTTACTATTAGTTATGTATTTTAACAGTAAAATGTTTTTCTTTAATTTATGAATCAAAACAAAAATATAAATGACATTTTTAATTAAGCTTTTCCATTCAAATTGGTACTTAAATTTCGTTTTTATTTTACCAATAAAAACAAAACAAATCGAAATTTCTGTTTTAACAATAATAAAAATATAGAATTATGTAAAATAGTATGTAAAAAAGCTTATTATCTATAAAATAACAAATATAAGATTACGTAGAATAGTATACACAAAATATATAGTATTCTAAAAAATCATCAATTCCAAAATGTAGAAATATATTTGCTATTAGAATTTTTAGAATGATTTTAAATCAAATAATACCATGCAACAAATGTTATATATTTTAAAATGTCTCGACCTATATATAAGAAATATTTCGTATATTTATTCTAGAAAATTACCAGTTCTAGAAAAAAAAAGAAATAATACTTATGCAACAAATTCGAAGATCAACATGTCTCACATATCAAATGGTTTCGATTATGAGTTATGTTTCCACTTTCCATGGATTGCTGGCTTCAAGATCATCATCTAGTACCAGAAATTGAATGGTCCTTGCTCTACTAATGGAGCCCAATTAGACTAGTGTAATGGTGTGTGTATTGAGATGGCACAAGCGATGATGTGTCAGTGACTATTGCTAAGTGGGGTAATTAAAGAAAATTACTTTTGTCACGATCGGTCATTTTATCTGGTGCCTGAAAATGTAAAAACCCAAACCAGAGAAATTTTACTAACAAGTCACGTTACCGTATCTAATTCAGTGGATTTCCTAAAAAAAAGGAACCTCTAAAAATAAAGGAGATGATGAGTCTGCTAGAGAGTCTTTTTAATTAAAATCACAACTTTTTCCGATTAGGAAACTCCTGCACATAGTGGTTACTTCTAAAATTGTATGTAATTCCTTTTTTATACAGTTTCGAATAAAAACTGACTCAAATTTTCAAAGCACTTTATCAAAATAATAATGCACTATGATGTGTATACACAATATATATGCCTCTTTAAACTTTATATTAAAACATAAGTATTGACCTTTCGGACGGTGCTTAGACGAACTGGTGAAGATCAACACATGTTCAAGGTAAGTGACCCAGTGGAGTCTTTATAAGGAAAATGTTAAAGAGATTTGAGTCAAACGAAAACATAAATGCTAATATAATCTTGTATGACCTAATAAAAAAGAACTAAATTATATGAAAATTTAGAATATGTTTTTTGAGCTTATATCTTGGCAACTATCTATTGTGAATAAATATTGTGTTTGATGACTATCTTAAAAAACTGCTTCCAATGTTTTAAATTAATTTGGTTGGATTTGTCTGGCTGCTGCCCACCATTGACGCCATATTCAATAATTTTCCGATTTTGGACTATGTTTATGTTGGAGTACTATTTGGGTTTTGCTGGCTTGGTGCAATTTTTTTTTCAACTACATGCAAATTTCTCCAACCCTTTATCAAAAAATACATGCAAATTTCTCGAAGATCATGACTCTTTATGTCAACCTCTGGTTTAGGATCAATATACCTTCTTTTGGCATTTTTCTGTTATGTTTTTGTGATTTCTATATGAAAAATTTCTTGTTAATCAAGGACATTACTATCTTTTTAGTCTTCATATTAATTCAAATAGAAATAATAATATAATATATAAATTTAATATTTAAAATTTAAAATTCATATTTAATGATATTTTAAATCAATCACAAATACACAATTAAATATTTACTATTAGTTATGTATTTTACAAGTAAAATGTTTTTCTTTAATTTATGAAATCAAAACAAAAATATACATGAGATTTTTAGTTAATTTTTTTTCTTCAAATTAGTACTTAAGTTTCGTTTTTCTTTTACCAATAAAAACAAAACAAATCGAAATTTCTTTTTAACAATAATAAAAAAATATAGAATTATGTAAACTAGTATGTACAAAAGCTTATTATCTATAAAATAACAAATATAAGATAATGTATAATAGTATACACAAAATATATACTATTCTAAAAAATCATCAATTCCAAAAAATGTAGAAATATATTTGCTATTATGATTTTTAGAACGCTTTTAACATCAAATATATAAGAAATATTTCGTATATTTATTCTACAAAATTACCAGTTCTAAAAATGAAGAAATAGAACTTATGCAGCAAATTCGAAGATCAACATGTCTCACATATCAAATGGTTTCGATTATATGTCATGTTTCCATGGATTTACTAACTCCAAGATCATCATCAAGTACCAGCAATAAAAATGTCCTTGCTCTGCTAATGGAGCCCAATTAGACTAGTGTAATGGTGTACGTGTATTGAGATGGCACAAGCGATGATGTGTCAGTGACTATTGTTAAGTAGGGTAATTAAAGAAGATTACTTTTGTCACGATCGGTCATTTTCTCTGGTGCCTGAAAAATGTAAAAACCCAAACCAGAGAGATTTGACTAACAAGTCACGTTACCGTATTTACTTCAGTGGATTTACTAAAAAAAGGAATCTCTAAAAATAAAGGAGATGAGAGAGAGGTGTCTTTTTAATTAAAATCACAACATAAATACTAATTTAATGTTGTATAATAAATAAGAACTAAACAATATGTATTTTGAGCTTATATTTTGGCAAATATCTATTGTAAATAAATATTCTGCTTCCAATGCTTTTCATGGCTCAGGGGTCACCTCCTCCTTAATCTGCTTCCAATGCTTTTCATGGCTCAGGGGTCACCTCCTCCTTCTCATCGGCGCAATACGGCAAACCAAATTTTATAATTAGGAGGACAACCACGGCGGTAGCTATGCTCAAACAGAAGACCCATACACCTGCGTATAAGATCACTGATCCAAAGACACAAACCCCGGCGATGAGGCTGGCCCACTCCAGTATTCTCGCCTTTCCAGGGTCGGAGATGTAGGCGGCCACGACATGGAACATCCCGTAGACCACGAGGAAGAAGCAGAAAGGGTATGCAAGGTTACGAAAATCGAACTCTTGAAACACCTTTAAGATATCGTGATAGACCGCAACACCGATTGGTTTCTCCTCCTCCTTCTTCTGCGCGTCGGCAATGAACTTGATCGGGACGAATATTACTGCGCTGCCGATCGCCCACCTTAGGAATTCTTGCGCTCGCGCAGCAAAATTCAGAGCTCTCTCGTCGGGGTCGGTGGGTTTTTCTTGGACGGCGTGGATCGCGGGGACGAGTGGATTTCTGATCGCACCTGTCAGCGTGTGCTTTTTGAACAGTTTCGGACTTGTGGAGACTGGAAGTTGAGTCGTCTTCAAGAGTTTCTCACACGAGTCGTCATTATCGTCCTCTTCGATCTCCGACGGGTTGACATCAATCTTGACTTCGGCTTCTGGCGAGGGTACTCCTTCAGTCTTTGGGCTCTTGGAATTCTTCGAGGAGTTGTCAGTATCCGCCTGAGTCTTGGCCGGCGGCGAGATTTGAACATCTTCAGGCTCCTTCTTAGTTGCGTTCTTCGATGTCATGTCGATCTTGAGTAATTCACTTTGTGGTTTTTTTTTAGGTTCTGTGGGGACCTTTGTGACTGTGAAGTAAATGGAGAGTATATTACGATATATATAGGAAATGTGGTTTGCTTTCACTCTCAAAATAATTAGATTCTCCGATGACGTTTCGATCTTGGGTTCACTTTGTGGTTCCGGACCTTTGTTGATGTCGCTACAAGATATTGAATGTATTAGGTGATTAGTTATTTACGTATTTATAAATAGAAATAGAGGAAAGACTAATTAGTTAGTAACCTTTCCATATTCTTTCGCACGTCTAAGAAACTTTATAATAAAAGATACACCTTAGAGATGTTAAAAATAGGTAATTTGGTCTAGTTATCCTTCCCATTTACACCCTTAAATCATTATAACCCATCCAATTTTAACGTCTAATAAACCCATTAAAAATTCGTAATAATTTGTGTATCATATTTAACCTCATTGTGTTTCTGCTTAGTGTGAGAGAGAGAGAGATGAGTGATACTTTTTCTAGTGTGAGAGAGAGTAAACGTAGACTATTATGAGAATATGGGTATATAATATAGGAAATGTGGTTTGCTGTCACTTTCAAAATAATTATGTATCGAGAATAAATACGGTGAGAGACAAGAAGCATATGAAAAATCATTTCACCATCATATCCAGTGAATGGTGAGTACGTTCGCAACATCAGGTTACCTGTGTATATTTAAAATTTATTCTTGTCTACAATGTTCCTCCTATGTTAGACTATACTTACGTATACAAATATATCCTTGGATACAAATAAAAAATTTAAAAACAAAAATTAGTAATTAGAACCAACAAAATTAATTTATAAATAGGTTGTGTACGTACGTAGTCGTATTGCTAAATAAGGAAGGAAAAGGAAGTCGCGCCTCTGTTTTTTCTTTTTGTCCGTTCTTGTCTCTCTCTCTCATCATTTGCCCCTTAGTTATCGACTTGTTTCTTTTTCTTTTTTTTTATAATATTTGACCTTTAAAATAAAACAATTACGCATAAAGAAACCATATTTTTTTTTCCATATTGAACTTTACGTATTTGCGCTCAAACAACATAATCCAGCAAGCGGTGCATGTAAATTAGCTAGAATGTAAATATGGATCTGGAAGTTCGATTTTCCTTCTATCCCATTTTCACTTTATGATAAAATTGTATATGACGAATAATTAATCGAGTTTATAATTTTATTAACGGGTCATACCTAACATCAATCACGTGAGAGAGAGATCAGATGAGTGATACTGGTTTTTCTTAGTGTGAGAGAGAAAGTAATGAAGACTATATACTGAAATATGTGTATATGTATAGAAAGGTGGTTTAATGTCATTGTCAAAATAATAAAATATCCAATGGTGAGTACGTTTGCAAATGCAACACATTAGGTTACTTTGACAATCAAACCCTAACCCTATGTATATATTGTAAAAATTATTCTGTCTGTGCAATGTTCCAATGTTGGACTAAATTTAAATATGCCAATGGAATTTGGATACAATTAACATTGTCTACATAAATGTATGTATTTTCACATACATAAAAACAATGAAAATCAATTTATAGTGATCAAGAAAATAAAAATTCCAATATTAACACTACTTACATTACATTCGTTTACTATTGTATATTACATTACCTTGATAAGTCTTTGGCATTTATTAAGTCACTAGTTCCGTGTAATTAACCACGCTCACTTTTTCAAATATTGATTTTCAGCTTATAAAAGAAATGAAATAGTTTTAGCATAAATAGTTGGTTTTATAATTTTCCTAATTTCTTACATGGTATGGATAATGGATGTGACGTATTTATTTCTGGTTTATGTCACAAGATTGAAGTTTAATAAATTTGTTTGATGCTGTACTGGTAACACTACAAGAAAACAAGCGATATTCTGACGGATTTTCCGACGGTTC
>OVBC01001100.1:0-27903 GCA_900406465.1 Noccaea caerulescens | reverse complement strand
CAGTTTGTCGTTTGTTTCCCCTTGTGGGTTTTGATTCCGAGGATTTTCCTTTTTCCTTTTTCCTTCGGCTTTGTTTCCGGGCTTAGATAACTGTTGGTTTGAAGTATGTTGTGAGGCTAAAGTAGTCAAAACCATATGAGCATCAAGAAAATAATGGCTACAAAAGTTATTTACAAATGAGTAATCTAAGAAAAAGAAAGATAGTAGCTTTTATTCTCGTTTATGCAAGACCACCCATAACCATAGTCACCCATCCTCAGGAGGTACTATGTTCGCAGTTCCGGCCATTTAGAGAGATAGTACTTGTATTCTCGTAATCTATGAACACCCATAACCATAGTCACATTAGCCTATGTGTCATCGTTTACTTTGGTTTCTTTCGTGGGTTGTTAGGAGACATCAGCTCAACCTTCATCTTGCTCTCATTTTGCACAGTTTCTCAGTCATTTGCTTTGGGTCCATAAATCCAATTACAGTCAGTTCGTTCGAAATATGATATGGTTTTTTAAACTTTCGAAGATATAATTTTTTATTATAAATTAGAAAAGTGAAAAAAAATTTGGAAGTACAAAATTAAATTTTTAAAATTATAGCTTATTATATAGGGTTTGGTAAAACATAGAATTTGCTAAATATGCATTTTTCCTTTTTCCGTTAGAATATGTAACATTTTTTGTTAGAATATGGCATGCAAAAATTTTTTTTTTTTCCTTTCTCCGTTATAATATGAAAAATTTTACATGATCATTTTCTTTTACCTTTTTTTTCTTACAATATGGCATGCAAAAATATTTTTTTTTCTATTTTCTTTATAATATGTAATATTTTTCCATTAAAAGGATGATCGTTTTTTTTTAACATCTTTTTTTTAACCATTAAAATATTAAATATTTTTTCCTTAAAATATGAAAAATATAATTTTTTTCCTTTTTTACATCTTTTTAATTAATTTTTTTTTCTTTTATTTTCCAAGATACATGTTAAAAATTTTAATATGAGTAAAATTTAACGATACATATACAATCCTATAAATTATAAAAATCATACCAAGTACATCTAACTTTATATATTAAAATTGTAGTCTAACATGGTTACAAAAGGGTGAAGAAAATAAGGCTGAGCGAGGTCGGTCACATGATCAATGGGAAAACCGCAGAAGAACAAACGCACTCGGACGAAGATTTGCCGCTCTCTCTCTCTTTTTTTACTTTTCAACTTTACCTTTTACCTTTTACCTTTTCCTTTTGCATGTACTTTCTTTTACTTTGAAATATTTTTGTGGTTTTTTTTAGAATTCCAAAGCCACAATACGCGAGTGTTGCTTGTGGGGTGAGTTCATCTTCACGCACTCCTATATATAAAAAATCAGTTGATGGGTTTTTGTAGATTTTTTTTGTATACAAACATATAATAGCTTTTAAGCTTTTTCTTCCCCTTTCTCTTTTCTTTTTTTCTGCGAGTGTGAGAGTTATTTTTTTGGGAAATGGTGTATAGTGTGTGAGAGTTGTGAATCAAATCTCTTGCTATCCTGAATGATGATATGTCTAGTCTTTATATTTCATTAATTATTCAAGCAAGTTTTCTAATGATGATATGTCTAGTCTTTATATTTCATTAATTATTCAAACAAGTTTTCTAATATCTCGAGATTTAAAACGTATTTTTGGTCCAATGAAAGTTTTGATGCAAGACTAAGTGTCTAAGTCATGGTTTAAATCAGAAAAAGGGGTTTAGATAAAATACCAAACGAAGTGTTTTCTGAAGACACGCATAATAAACCTTCATAAGATAAGAACTCTTCACAAAATCCTCTCAAAAGCTTTCAAATCAGTGCTAATTTACATTAATTAATTTCCAAGATTCATCAGGAAAAATCGTGGTTTCTATTGAATTGTTTTGTGGAATAGCAATGTTGCGTTTTACGAAAAGGTTTTGAACATTACATTAGAAGAGCGGCCACGAAATTAGAGACAAACAAAATTCATAAAGTTATTATCTTGCATTTTGCTTCAGATTTTTTTTTTAATTTATTTTAAAACTCATTTCAATAGAAAATTTTGTATAAAATATGATATCTAATCAATTATATTAACTTTAAAATTTTGCATTTGTAACCATATTTTCAAACTAGAACATACAGCATAATTGTTTCATATAAATGATGTTACTATATTACCACCCAAATTCAAACCCACATAACATTTTGTTGAGAAACTAAGCCATATCTAGGATCAGAATAGTGTATCATATCATTAGATGATGTCCAAGATGGCTGCTTTCAATATCACTTAGTTGTCAATCTAATATTCTATTTGACGCACTTCAGTGCATTATGTAGCTACTATTAGTCTATTACTATAGGAATGTACGTCGCATATGCCATTTATGAATGCATGTTTAATGAACTTCAGCTAATTCATGTTTTTGTATATTATTTTCAATTTTAGTTACCGCGTATGAATAGTGACAGTTTATCAACCTTATATAGTTATATACTTAGATCTCTGTGTAGTTCAGCTATTACTATTAGTATTTAATTAGTGACATATATATATGGACTTGGATTCGATCATCCTATCATTATCCCAATGAGAATCATTTACATCGTAAATTATCAATCAAATTTCTAATTATGCACTGCATCAAATAGTGACGTAAAACAACACATATTTTCGTATAACTGATGGTACTAATGATCATCGAATAATGGATCGAATTCAACTGTTATTTCCCATTAACTTCGAATGTGCTAGATTCGATTTTTCTTTCCATCGAATTTTTTTGCAGAAGTAGAGTATTTATTCAATTAAAAGTAGAAAGAACAAGTTCGGCGGACGAACACAAGAAGGTACAAATGTGTAGAACACGAATTTGAAGCATATATCATTGGTGTAATTTGTGTTTGTGTGAGAATATTGGCCCACATTCAAATAATATTATAAATTTTTATTCTTTTTTTAACTGGTTCAAAAGAAAATATCAGCAATGCTTTACGAAAAAAAAAGAGAGGCAAACATCAACTTTTTCCGTAAAGGAAGATATCAATGTTTTATTTCGGCCACTTTAAATTTTATGTGGCGCAAATTATTGAGCAATATGATTTCTGCTTCTATATTATGAGCCTATGACGACAAGTCGTAATGTAAATAATAGTTTTGATTGATAATAATAACAATATTATCAATAACGTTTTGTATGTTTTAACAAAAAAAAAATTTTAAGAACGTTTTGTATATCATACAATAACTTACTTATCTTACATATACGTTAGTTTTACATTCAAAATGTCTTAACATCATTTAAATATTTCGTAATAACACCATGGTTTAAATCACAACATAAATATTCAAAATTTTGGTTTAAATCTGTTGAGCGGATTTTTAGCCATTGAAACATCATGAATGGAACCGAATCTTCGGTTTTTGCCAACGAAAACCAACAACGCTTTGTTTCTTGCTAATGAAAAACAATGATTGTAGTTAACAAAAGAATGACCTAGACCCCAACATTTTCTTGTTAGAAAAGAAAAAATTACTATAGATTGTGTATTACATGCTAGGTAATCAGTTTCAGATATTTTTGTTACCAAATTATATACATTCTTTACTCATTGTTTGGAAATATATAAGGAAAAAGACTAAGCAACAAAGATAAGGAAATGGACAAAAATAAGCATTACGTAGTATTCACTGAAAATGCGTGAGAAGGGGAAATAGGGAGATTGGTTGCAAAGCATCTTGTTGCTTACCTCATCTTCATCTCCCCAAATCGGCATTTGCCGTTTGTCCATATAAATTTCAATTTTAATTTTCCATTTGTAGCTTAACAAAATCAAACTATAATTTCTTATACATTTGGTCGGACTATCTGTTTAAATTATAGTGAATATATAACATTCACGAAGTTGGATTACTTGTTTTCGCGATTACAAATAAAATATACTGTATAATTGGAAGAGAATTCCTTTCATATATCTATGATGAATTATTATTTATTTTATATTGTTTTAGTCTTTTAGATAACCAGAATATTTGAGACTACAATTAAGATTAGTTCCCGAAAAATCATAATATAAATCACTGAAGTACAACAACAAGTTGATTTGAAAAAAGTATTTGTTTTACGATTGGAATATTTATTTTCTCTTCTAAATATGAGATATCTGTCTTATTGTCAGATATTTTATGTTCATACTTCATAGTATAGATTGTAGCTTACACTTAAAATAATTAAGACTTCACTTCCAGGTCACGAACAAAGATATTTCCAAGATCTCTTACAGTGGTTAAAAATCAAAATTACGTACACATTGTTCTATATGTAGATACTTTTTGAAAAATAAATTGTATGTGTTTTGTAGAACGTCTAGACGATAAGTTTGATTCGTTTTCCAACCAACTGATACTTAACTAAAATAGTGGTATACACATTCTTCTACGTGGATGTGTCTAACGTAAACAAAGTTCATGGTAATTAATTAGTAATTACTAAGGAGCATAGACATAGTTCAAATTTTTCTTATAACTGGATAAATTCTACAATGAGTTAGAGGGATTCGATCTTTGCGTTCGACCGACAAACAAAATAAATTTTCGATCGCTTTACCCTCACAATTAGTTATGTTTTCTCCTCCATATGTGTTCATTCTTATACGTTCCTTTTAACTATGAGTTTGAAAAGCATATGTATACGAACATTGCATGATCAAATGGTTTATAATATTATATGTTTTTTGAAAATCTTAATCAAAACTTAACTTTAACAAAAGTATAAAGTAAACATGTGACAAGAAAAGATAACTAGAATCATAGAATAACAAGAAAAACAAAATAAAGCTGAAATTATTAGTGAATTAATTATTAAACTGGTGAGAATAATGTACTAATTACTACGGAAAAAGTAGGGCCATAGTGATATCGAAGAAAATAAAGTGGACCAAAAAGGAAAGAAAATGAAAGTATAGGGACTTGTCAGAGAAAATGTAACATCACAAATCACACCACATCAGGCAAGGCAAAAGCAAACCTCTTTCCGTATTACAGCCTTTTTTTCTTATTTATTTCACTTCCTGTTTAAATAAATATTATTTACCATGATTTTTGCGAAGAATTAGGGTACAAAAACTAACGTTTTTAACCATTTTATTTCAATTAGAATAAATATGGAAGAAAATAAGAAAAAGACAAAAGGAACAGAGGAGAGGAGAGGTGCATGTTAGCGCAAAACAGTCTCGTACCCACTGCCACTGGTTACATACATACAATACAAGTGGTGGTAGTAGTAAGTACACTACACACGTCAATTCTGTGCATTTCTATTTTTACATACAAAGTTTATATACAAAGTTTGGTTATTGTGATGACAAGAGTATTTTGATCAGTGAGTAATTTTGTGTAAGAAAGATACATCGAAATCTTCTCATTGTACTACTGGAATATCGAAGTAACTGTTTTAAATTTTGAAGATAACCAAGAGCTAATCGGAGTTATACATTCTCAGATACCATCTTTTGACCATTTGTGTGTTTTAGCCTCTTTGCTATATTCATACCAATGTGACACATTCTCTATTACGCCCAGTTAATCTCTGTACTAAGTTATGTATATTAGCTATCATCTCTTTGTACATAAAAGTAAGTTTAAACCTTATTTTGTTGCGCATGGAGCTAAAACTGATATTGGCCGAGTAAAGATATCAAAAAAGTACTAAATAGTTGTGCAAACTGAAAATGATATCAATGGTATATTTACATTGCTACACAAAATTAATGATAATTATCATAATTTTTACAGTTTTGGGATTTTTTTTAGTTTCACTAGAAAATAAAACATTATTTTGGAGAATTCCCCAATTATCTAATTTGATGTCTTTCTTTTTTTTTATCAAACATAGAACAAGAAGTTTGATTCTCGATGCTTCTAATCCTATTACCATCCCACAAAAATCAAATTTTAACCCAAAAAAAAAACTTTTGTTTCTTTCTTTTTTTCCCTTTCGGTTATGTGTATGTCCTCATCCCATCTTGTTTCCTGCCTGCATTTGCCAATTTGCCACCCCCTTATTTATGAGTAGAGACAAGTTTTCACAAAATTGGCATTACAAAAAAAAAAACACAAAAAACTCAAAAAGAGAAAGTATCCACCATACGGGTCCGTATCAGCTTTCCTACCTGATTCTCCCTCCCCACAAACCACAACACAACCTAAACTCTCTCTCTCCCTCTCTCCCTCTCTCTACAAATCCAGAAAATGCTCTCTGGTTTTAACCTTTTTATGTGCTTATTAATCTCCTTAAATTCATAACACAACATACATAATTTCAGTGCGTGCGAGAGACAAAGAAGAAAGAAAGAAAATTTTAAGAAAAATAAAGTTTGTATCTTTTGCTTTCTCTTTCTCTTTCTCTCTTTTTCGTTTTTTTATTTTATTGTGGGCACAAAAACATCAACAGAGTAATGATTTTGTGCTTCTTCTTCTTCTTCAGTCTTTTCCTTCTCCCTCTGGTAAACTAAGCTAAAGCTTTTTCAAGGTGGTTATCATGAAGATAACAATGAAAAATCCTTCTTTTCTCTTCTCTTTCGTCTCCTTCTTGTTACTCTGTTTCTCTACTTGTTCTCTCTCTTCCGAACCCAGAAACCCTGAAGGTAAATTGCTTTTTTTATATTCCTATCTGTGTTTGAAATTTTCAAAATTTATATACCCAAATTTTGTTATACAGTGGAGGCTTTGATAAACGTAAAGAACGATTTACATGATCCTCATGGTGTATTGAACAACTGGGATGAGTTTTCTGTTGATCCTTGTAGCTGGACGATGATCAGTTGCTCTCCTGACAACCTCGTTATTGGCCTGTAAGTATTTTTTTTTTTTTTTTAAAATTTGTTATTGAGGAAAACGACATTAATGGCGACAAATTCTTCTTCTTCTCCAATGGCAGAGGAGCTCCAAGTCAGTCTCTTTCTGGAACTTTATCTGGCTCAATCGGAAATCTCACTAATCTCCGACAAGTGTAAGATTACGACTTCGTCTCTTTTGTTTGCTTCTTCACAACATTACAAAAAAAAAAAAAAAAATTTTTTGAGACTTTGCTTGTTTTTTNTTTTTTTTTTTTTTTTGGGGGGGGGGGGATTTTGAAGGTTACTACAGAACAATAACATCTCTGGCAAAATCCCACCGGAGCTCTGTTCTCTTCCCAAGTTACAGACGTTGGATATTTCCAATAACCGGTTTTCCGGTGAAATCCCCGGTTCTGTTAGCCAGCTGAGTAGTCTCCAGTATCTGTAAGTCTCTCTAATGAAAAAAAGGATTGTTCTTTTTATAATCAAAGTTTCGTCCTTATAACCTCGTATGTTTGTTTGTTTCTGTAATGATTTCGATTAGGAGGATGAACAACAACTCATTATCTGGGCCCTTCCCTGCTTCTCTGTCTCAAATTCCTCACCTCTCGTTCTTGTGAGAATATACAAACTTTTATCATTTATATTTAATTTTTCTTCTTTCTTTTACCTATTTACTCATGATTTTGATGTTTTGGTTCAGAGACTTGTCCTATAACAACCTCAGAGGTCCTGTTCCTAAATTTCCTGCAAGAACATTCAAGTAAGAGTTTCTTTTTGGTAAAATCATTCAACACATTTATGTTCTTGTCAAGGTTAAGTTTTTCAATTGGTTATATTCTTGAATGTAGTGTTGCTGGGAACCCTTTGATTTGTAGAAGCAGCCCACCCGAGATTTGTTCAGGATCAATCAATCCAAGCCCTCTCTCTGTCTCTTTAAGCTCCTCATCCGGTAAAATCATCAGTTTCAACAGTCCCTCACTTATCCTTCGATTTTCTCAATCCATTGTCATGAGTTTGTTTACCATTTGTAATTTGTAGGACGCAGAACCAACATATTGGCTGTTGCTCTTGGTGTAAGTCTTGGCTTTGCTGTTAGTGTAATCCTCTCTCTCGCTTTCATTTGGTACCGAAAGAAACAGAGAAGACTAATGATCCTTCGCATAAGTGGTTCGTTAACACAATCTTTAGGCTTTACTCAATTTGATTTCAAGATGATTTTGTTGTCTTAAGTGTGTTTGTTTGTTCTGTTCCGCAGACAAGCAAGAGGAAGGGTTATTAGGATTAGGGAATCTAAGAAGCTTCACATTCAGAGAGCTCCATGTAGCTACGGATGGTTTTAGTTCCAAGAACATTCTTGGTGCTGGTGGTTTCGGTAATGTATACAGAGGAAAGCTTGTGGATGGTACAATGGTTGCAGTGAAAAGATTGAAAGATGTGAATGGAGCCTCAGGGAACTCGCAGTTTCGTACCGAGCTTGAGATGATCAGCTTAGCAGTTCATCGGAATCTGCTTCGGTTAATCGGTTATTGCGCGAGCTCTAGCGAAAGACTTCTTGTTTATCCTTACATGTCCAATGGCAGCGTCGCCTCTAGGCTTAAAAGTATTCAGCAAAACTGATTTCTTGAAAACAAAACAAAAATCACATTTTTACTGATTTCTTCTTGTTGTTTTACAGCTAAACCAGCATTGGACTGGAACACGAGGAAGAAGATAGCGATAGGAGCTGCAAGAGGATTGTTTTATCTACACGAGCAATGCGATCCCAAGATCATTCACCGAGATGTCAAGGCGGCAAACATTCTCCTAGACGAGCTCTTCGAAGCTGTAGTTGGAGATTTCGGGCTTGCAAAGCTGCTAAACCACGCGGATTCGCATGTCACAACCGCGGTTAGAGGCACGGTTGGTCACATTGCGCCAGAGTATCTCTCTACCGGTCAGTCGTCTGAGAAAACCGATGTCTTCGGGTTCGGTATACTCTTGCTAGAGCTCATCACAGGGATGAGAGCTCTCGAGTTTGGCAAAACCGTTAGCCAGAAAGGAGCTATGCTTGAATGGGTAAGCAAAAACTTACACCAAAATGTGATTACAACATTTCTTGAAACTCTTCAAGAATATGAAAATTTGGATCTTGCAGGTGAGGAAGCTGCACAAAGAAATGAAAGTAGAGGAGCTTGTAGACCGAGAACTTGGGACAAACTTCGATAGAATAGAAGTTGGAGAGATGTTGCAAGTGGCTTTGCTATGCACTCAGTTTCTTCCAGCGCATAGACCGAAAATGTCTGAAGTTGTTCAGATGCTTGAAGGAGATGGATTAGCAGAGAGATGGGCTGCTTCACATAACCATTCACATTTCTACCATGCCAACATTTCTTACAGAAGTCTTACATCTACTGATGCTAATGGCAATAACCAAACCAGACATCTGTTTGGATCATCAGGGTTTGATGATGATGATGATAATCATGCGTTGGATTCATTTGCCATGGAACTATCTGGTCCAAGGTAGTAGAAAGAGAGAAAGAAAGAAAGATATATCCCCACATGAGTTCCAAGTGTTTTTTTTTGTTTTGGAGATGATATATAGACATGTAAATGGTGATTAGCTCTATGTTAATTGAGATTATGGGTCTAATAATTTAGTATCTTGGATGTATATATTATGGTTTTTTTGGTAGGTGTTTTCTCAGTTTTTGTTTTGGTTTCTGTGGCTCTCTCAAATTTCATTAATACTTTACATGTTATAGAATTTCTGTTATCAAAATCATATGTTTATTAAAATTTGTGGTCTGTGAAAGCAATGTTTGGTCAACCTTGACCTTTATGTGGTATTTTCAAAAATTTCACAGACCAACATTTTGAGTTATACGTCTTCTTTAATTTATTTTCTAAAGAACTAAACACAAGAAAATGTGAGATGAAGAAATCTCACTAGTAAAAAGATGTGAAGTACATGATAGCTTTTACAAATATATAACCCCAACAAACTTTTCCCATTTACAGTCTCATGATCTTTGGTTGCTCTTCTTTGATATTATTTCTTTTAAATGTTTTTTGTCACCTACTCGTTATGTTTTGATCTTTTATATTCTTCTTCCAATCACAGTCTTCATGCTATGTCCTTATCTTAATCTTCATTTCATGTTACAAAATGGTCTCGGTGACTCTTCTTGATCCTAAGTTCCTATTCTGTCTAAACAACAATGGCATGTTTTTCTCAAACATCACTCTTACTACTACTCTTCATCATTCTCTCATACTCCATAGTTACCGAATCCACCAAGAAACAAAACCGAATGGCGATGAAGCTGATACACCGCGATTCTATGCTCCGTCTCAACTCAAAACCTCGAGGTTCGGCCACTCCAGAAGATCATATACAACACTTGACAGACATTTCATCAGCTCGGTTTAAGTATCTAAGCAATTCAATAGATAAAGAGCTAAGCAACAGCGAGTTCCAAGTCGATGTGCAACAAGCAATCAAAACATCACTCTTCTTTGTAAACTTCTCCGTAGGACAGCCTCCGGTACAACAGTACACAATCATGGACACAGGAAGCTCACTTTTATGGATCAGATGTCTTCCCTGCAAACATTCCTTATCATCTCCTCCTATCTTCAGTCCATCATTGTCTTCAACATATTCAGAGTATTCTTGCCACGATGGCTTTTGCAGATACGCACCAACCGCGGCTTGTGGCTCATCAAACGAGTGTCTCTACGACCAAGTTTACATAAACGGTGCTGGCTCAAAAGGTGTTCTTGCTAAAGAAAGGCTAACTTTCACAACACCAAATGGAAACAGAGTCTTGACAAGACCTGTTGGTTTTGGCTGTGGTCATGAGAATGGAGATCAGTTAGAGAGTGAGCTTACAGGGATTTTGGGTTTAGGAGCTAGAGAGACATCGCTCGCGGTACAGCTAGGTTCGAAATTCTCTTACTGCATCGGCGATTTATCTAACAAGAACTACGGTTTCAACCAGCTGGTTCTTGGAGAGGACGCGGATGTTCTTGGCGATCCAACGCATATTGAGACGGAGAATGGTATCTACTATATGAATCTTGAAGGGATTAGTGTTGGTGATAAGCAACTGAATATCGAACCGGTTGTGTTCAGTAAAAGAGGGGCAAGAACAGGAGTCATACTCGACTCGGGGACGCTCTACACTTGGTTAGCTGATAGAGCTTACAGAGAGCTCCACAATGAAGTGAGATCAATTCTTGATACACAGTTGGAGAGGTTCTGGTATAGGGACTACTTGTGTTACCACGGGAAAGTAAGCCAAGAGCTAATAGGCTTCCCCGTGGTGACGTTTCGATTCGCAGGAGGAGCCGAACTTGCTATGGAGGCCGGAAGCATGTTTTATGCGATGAACGAACCGGATGTGTATCAGAACGTTTTCTGTATGGCGGTGAAGCCGACGTCAGACCATGGAAGGCAGTATAAAGATTTCACAGCTATCGGTCTAATGGCTCAACAATATTATAACATTGCTTATGACCTCAAAGAACAAAACGTTTATCTCCAGAGAATCGATTGTGTTCTACTTGATGATTATTCTCCATCATGATAAGTTAAAAGTAAATATTGTATACGCAGACACCTCCATGTAATAGGGATTCACAGAGTTGTTTCATGCTGTATGTATTATTTGTGTATTTAAAGAAAGTTCCTTAGAATGCACGCTCATGTGAAGCTTCTCAGTGTTCATTGTTTGAGCAAAATCTAAAGTATAGGTTCATAAAAGGGTTTGAGATTGAAAGAAGAAGAAGATGATTTGAGATACAAGCATTGAAGAAGATGATTTGAGATACAAGCAAAATCTAAAGTATAGGTTCATAAAAGGGTCCAAGATCAAATCACAAGATAGAAGAAATTTCTGCCTATATCCAACACATCTGGTTTAATCGCAATCTTTGACTACAAGGAATCAAGCAGAGACTCTCTTACTGATCGGTGCATAAGAACTGCAAATCTACCACCAAGTTTTTTTCCAAAACAGAGAAGCAAACACTAGTGGATGTTACACAAAAGGCCATTGCCGATGCATATACCGAGCTAAGATCTGCCTACTGGTTCAAGAGCTTCAACAGTGACAATGCTGTTTCCTCTAATCACCTGAACCAAATCAAATCAATGAGTATAGTTAAACATCAGTCAAGAGCAAGCAGATGATTGTAGCTAAAAACTAACAAGAAGGTGCTACTTATATCGAAAGACTTACCACCATTCCAATGTCTGTTTTCTCATTGCCGTTCACTTCCAGGGTGTTATCCACAACAAGATTCATGAACTGATCAAACCCACGAAGAGTTCCTTCAACCATTCTGTTAGCATTAAGCTTGACTGCAATTTAAAATACCAAATTGATCAATCTCAAGACCCAAAACAAAAAGGTTATAAACTGATAAAGAAACTACTCTTAGCTGAATATGAAACCAGAATGAGAAAATAAAAGAGCTAAGAAAAGGTACTCCAACACAAACTAACTAACAGTACGAGGTCAAAAACGAACTAAGAAAGGTATAAATCAAGCTCAATTTGATTCAAAGACTAAATAATCCAAACAATTAGCAGTTTAACGAAAACGGAATCATCACATTATCTCCCTCTTATCTCTATCTTCAAAGATATGAGCAAAGAGTAATCAACTTTCAGTGAAGATTATATAAAACCGTAATTTTCCTAAATAGATAAGTGGATTGGAGGATGAAGAATAATGAACTTACTTTGGAGTTTCTTATCCATGTACCTGCAATCAAAACGAAACAAAAGAAGAATCAGAAACATGAAGATTTACTGAAAACGAATCAAAACCTAAAAAAAAACATCCATACAAGAGCAAAAATAGAGAAAAGAGCTTACTTTTTGAGATCCGGAGGCTGCCCTGAGCGACTCATGGTTTAGGAAATCGGAATTAAGTACGAATTGAGCACTGCGCACAGAGACTAGCACAAACCCTAAAGTTTTAATTTTTACAAGTTAAAAAGTGTTTAAAAGTCTTCATAATTTTCTACTCCTTTTAAGCCCAATACCCTTTAAAGCCCAATTAAATACGTTTCATCACAAAGGAACCCATTCAAAAAGGAAACTTTTCCTTCTTTGTAAACTGAAAAACGAATTGATATTACTAAGGGTGTCGATCTGGGCCGCTGCCCGCGGGCCAAGCTCATATAGATCTGTCACGGGGTAGGTTTGGACACTAAAAATCTTGTCCGCGAAAAAAGAGGCCTTGGGGCATGACCCATTTGGGTATCGGGCTAAACGGGTTTATCCAATGCGGATTTGCGGCATGAAATTAATTTCATGCAGAAATTAGAAATTTCTCTCATTTGATTTCTTTGATAAAGCTCCCTCGTTCTATTCGATCAGTATCATCTCTCAATTCACCGTTGTAGAAACATAACCTATGTGATCGATTCAGCTAAAAAAATGGAGGAATCATTGGTAATTTGTCGATGTCATAAAAAAAAATCGTCCAAGAAACAGAGCTAGGAGATAGCATGGTGAGCTCTGAGCTTTCAATTCCAGTTTCAGTTGTTTTAAACACTTTGTTCTTCTTTGATTAGTTTCCATTTCAAGGTCTTCTCTCTGTGAAGGCCTTAACTACTTCTTTTGAGATGGCTCGTTCAGACCAAGAGAAACGTCACGAAACATTGTTTAGTATCATTGATCGTCAATGGTTTAGGGCTCGCCTTGACTTTGCTCAATGGTATTGTTATAACAGCTGCTGTTTTGCCAAAGTATCAGAGCTATTTAACTGATGAGAAACTTGTTTATTCATCTTAAGATCGTCCGAAATGAGATAAAGTTATAAACGAACATGACCACAATGTTAGCGTATAACCTGCGGACAGACCCGCAAACCCGCTAAAAACATACGAAATGGGTTTGGGCCTAGATTTGCTGTACGCAACCCGCGGCGGGCCGATCCGCACGGACAGAGCAAAAACAAAAAATCTAATGGGCATGTCCAGTTGGACGCGCGCCGACCCGATTGACACCTCTAGATATTACCACGATTAAACAGCAGAAACTTGAAAGAAACTGTAATGCGACATTGTGGAGATTAATTAAATTTTATAAAGGTTTAAAGGTTACAATCATTGTCATAGAACCTTGTAAATCCTCACAGCACATTGATGCCAAAGGTTGCAAAAAAATATCACAAGTATGTATACAAATCAAATCAGAAAGGTATCACTTGACGATTAGGCCAAGACTCGATCTTCTGGAAGTAATCAACAGGCACTACACCATCAATGCCTTCAGTCAAAATCACCTTATTCTCTGAAATGTAGAACGCAATCCCATCTGAAAATGGAGAGCAAAATGTGAACCTCAAATATTGAATCTTTTGAAGGGCATAGCAACACACAGAAATTTCATTTTCCTCCAATACCTTGGAGAGCTTTCTTGATGTCGAGGAAGATTAAAACATTTACATCTCTTCG
Source organism: Noccaea caerulescens (assembly GCA_900406465.1). Lineage (NCBI taxonomy): Eukaryota > Viridiplantae > Streptophyta > Magnoliopsida > Brassicales > Brassicaceae > Noccaea > Noccaea caerulescens. The sequence goes on along the minus strand of OVBC01001100.1, from coordinate 13,610 downwards.
CATGCCTAAAGCCAAAACCAATGTCAATTTAGAAAATTAGATACAAATGTGGTGCCATATGGAGGAACTACGCAAAGAACAATAGTAGAATCAACAAAATCTTTTACCACTTATTACTTCACCATCTGTTGGTAAGCCACAGGAGAAGTGAACATGCAGTCTGTTCATTCGCTTTAACCCCGATGCTAAGATGGATTCCAAATTCTTCCTATACGTTCCATGTACACACACTGCCATTACAGAAATTCAAGACAAAATATGAATGGAGAAACAACTATGTGATATACAGAAGAGAAGTTAGAAAAGTAGACTGCTTTGTTACCTGGAGCTTCTTCCGGTGACAATATTGGTTTAAGTAACTTTTCGGACTCAACCGTCTGCAAATGGAAGATCCAAATGGTTTCAAAAGACATGGCAAGGCCTCAACTTTGAACACAACAGATCAAAGAGAAAGATCTTGAGGAATGAAGATGTTTTTACCGTGATCGAATGGCCTTGGTTTGCCCGAATCAAGAACTCTCCATTCTCTTCAATGAGGCTAAAACGTTGCTTATTGTCTCTTCTCACTGCCTGCAAGTTTGTTTAACATCCAAAGATGAAATCAAACGCAAACTCACTACAAATCACTGAAATCGAAATGCTCGAATCAATTTGAAGATAGAGAGAGAGAGAGAGAGAGAGAATTGAGACCTCTTTGATTTCGTCAATCGTGTGTGACTTCAACTGAGTGTTTGCGGTTGTTTTCAAATTCAGCTTAAGCAAATCTTCAACTTTAACGAAACCATCACCTCTCATGTTCAATCTCAGCTCTGTAGCCATGTGTCGCAAGATTCTCGTCCTGATTTGAGATTCAAACAAAGTTAAGCTAAATCTCCACACCAAAAGTCTCGAATCAGTAAATGATCAAACTTACAAGAGCCTTCCAAGCGCGTCAATTTTATCTTTACCGCTTCCTCCTCCTCCGCCACGACCCTGAGGTCTCCGTCGATCGTTATCTCTCTCATAACCTCTTCCTCTACCGCCACCGCTACATCCAATTCAAAAAACCCAATCACCGAAACGAAACCAAAACCTCACTAATCAAGAGGGATTTTGACTTTCGAGTAGTGAGTTACCTTGTGCTAGACTGGGCGAAAGAAGAGAAGGCAGGTTTGCTGGAAGAAGAATTGAGATTCGAAGCATCCATGAAAGCCGAAACAGGAGAAAATTCGGGGAATATGCTCAAGCTTAGAGAAGGAAGACGATGGAAAAGGCGACCAGTTCTATTATTATACATCATCACTAAGGGCGGTACCCTCTTTTTGGTCGATTTGTTTTTGTTTTCTTTCTTCTCTATCTCTGGTTTCGGATTTTTCTTGTTCCTTCTATTTTAGGCCTTGTTTTGGGCCGAATATTATAGGCCCGAGTTTGTCTTTTTGGTTCCCTATATGTTTTCGCTGATCGGGTTGTTCGTTTGGTTGCCTTTTTGGTTCCCTGGCACTCACATTTGCGTTTGATCCCCGAGTACTGACTGAGTCTGAGATTAAAATTAAATCTCAAATGGTATGTCAGAGTCGTTGTTATATATGACTCTTTTAAGTTGAGTAACTGTAAAAGAAAATTTGTGTCTTTAGCCCCAACAATAACTCCACTTCTTTATCTTCCACAATGTCCCATTGGCCCCTGAACCTGCACATGGGTCATCATCACATATGTTTATTACTATCCAGATTCGTATTTGCTGGTAAATTTATATCTATTTTGTTTGTGTTTGAACTTGCTTTCTCGTTCTAGTGGACTCATGCGTTCTGCCTGCCACCATTTTCATATTTGTGCACATTATTTGTAAGTTCTACTTCTACCCCATCTCCCTTCGTGTAATAGAGAATGAGAGTGAAGGCGGGTAAAGCAAGCATGTTACAGGACGATATGCACAAAAGCTAGAAAAATTGCTTTGATCACCAACCCTATAAAGAAAGATTATAAACCATACTTTAAATACAGAGAGAGAGAGAGAGAGCAAAAATAAAAATAAATGAAATAATCCAGGATAAGTTCGGTTTCTAAATCATAAATCCGGTTCAAAAGTGGAACTATATTACCAAGTCACAAAGGAACCATTCAAAAGGATATTTTCTTCATTGTAACAAAGAATTTACAGATATATCAAAATCACAAGACAAGTACCAGTTCATCTGACAAGAAAACGAATCGATGAAACATCAAACGGTTGATGCAAATCATGAATTAAGAAGAATGTGGTTTTTGACTAGTTTTGGAAAGAAAAAGAGTAAGAGCCAGTGTTGGGATCTTTCACAGACTTGAAGTTGTCTACACTCATCCCAAATTTGCCCAAGATTGTGTTTCCCATCTCTTTTAGCTTTGCTGTTAAAGACCACAAAAACACAAAATTACACATTATCAAGATTTGTATCAAGACTCAAGAGTCAATGCAATATAACATAAACAATGGTCTCTTTACCTATGGCTTCTTCTTTCATCTTTTCTCGTTTTTCAGCCGCCAACGGTTCCAATCGCCGAATCCCTTTTCTCGCTTGATCGTTTGAAGGGTCAAGTTCTAATATCTTCTTTAAGTCTGTAGAAATGACAAGAGAGACAAACCATGATTGTTCTAGTCAAACAAGGACAATTGAAAACTCGGAATATGCGTGCACGGACTTACCCTCGAGAGCTTCTTCAAAATGTTCAAGCTTCTCATGAGCTTCTGCACGACGAACGAAAGCTTTCGTATAGCTCGGATTCAGCTCTATTGCTTTTGTGCATTCCTTGATTGCTTCTGCATATTTACACTGAGAAAAACAGTAGAAAGATCACATAAACACTCAATAGAAAGTAATACAGTTTCAGATCACATCATCATCGCTAAACAACATTTACCAATTTTAGATAGCATACAGCTCTGTTTGAATGGCAAATTGATCGAAGCTCCAAAGATTCTGGAAATTCTTGAGCAAAATGTAAAGAAAGCTCATACTTTGACAAAGCTTCTTCATAAAGACCATTTCCAAATAGTTTGTTTCCTTTCATTTTAGCTTCGTTTGCATCTTCCAATGCTTTCTCCTTCCAAAACAAAAAACACACACACACAAAGTTTCAAGCTAAACCGAATCGTAAGAAGTCGCAATTTCTAAGTAGCTCAACAAAAAATCCAAATCGAAGCTAAATTCGAAACATATTGAAGAAAAGTTGGATGTTTGTAGCCATTAATCGATCAAAAATACAGAGAGGTTATGTAAGTTTTTACCTGATTTGATCCGGAATCGTTAATGGCCTCTACTTGCTCTTCCTTATTCTCCGGCTTATCGGGCTGTTCTGATTCCGGTTTCGCTATCGCTTCTTGTTTCCTATCACTTTCATCTCCTTCTTCATCGCTCACTTCACGTTCACTTGCAGTTTCGAAGCCATCGGAATAATCTCCGCCGACAAGTTTCGCCTCAGTCGCTGCCGTAGTTTCAGGATGCGACGAGGAAGTACGCGATGGCTTTAGTTCTTCTTTAACGGTGATTTCATCGTCGCTTTCACTTTCGATCAGCACCATTTTTCAGCTCAGGAGTCAGCAGGAGCTTAGCAAAAGATTCAACGATGGTGATCTGATTGATCGACGATCTAGCTTTCAGAAATCACAAGCGAGAGTTCAAGATGTTTCAATAAAAAACGGTGTCGTGTTGTTTTGTCTTTGGTTGTCTGGGTACGATACTACTAGGCCCAGTATGGGCCCATATATGTTTGTTCTTTAACTCGTCCTATTATACGAAGAGTCGAAGACTGAGTCACTTCTCTGAAATTCTTGAAAAATTATCAGATGTGTAAGGTGAAGAATCTCTTAATATGGTTTTGTTGTGACTTTTCAAGTCAGATGTTTAGCATTTTAGTAGTCGAAGATGCTTCTTTTGTAAAACAGAGATTGCAATAATTTAGCTTTTGCTCTTGTTTCAGTCTGTTACATTGTTCAGCCAGTGATTATTGATACCAAGTTTCAAACTAATAAAGCTTTTGCATATTCAGAGGCAAGACTAAGCAAAGCATGTTCTTCGATTCTATCTCGAGTCATCTCAAATTGAGATAAACATATTTATAGCCTCTAATGTTCTATTTATTTTCTTTTTTTAGTTGACTTAACATGTCAACAAAATCGGATTATCTTTGTAGTTGTTGGTAGTTTTGCTCATTTTAACACAAGTAAGTCCTTGTTAAAACTGTGTTGAAATATTTTTCATTTTATTACTACTCCAACTACGATTCGTTTTCTAGTGCTTCTAGGTTGAGATTACGTTTTCATCAAGAAACACATCATTTGCAAGATTTAGAGCATGATGAGCTTACGTACATACATCTTAACATGTAAATAATATGCACGAAGAAAATAAATGCTAAGCTTGAGGATCTTAGAGACAAAAGTTTTTAAACAAAAATTTATTCCAACTGTAGAAGAACAAAAAGTATAAAACAATTGACGATTAAAGTCTTGGCCCTTGGGAAACCAAATAAATAAATCAGCAACTTGTGTCAATAAACACAAAACTTCCGTCAAGTTGCATCAGAATAATCAGAGAACTAATCTGCTAATCACTTCTTTGCTTTTACTCAGAAATCTCAATCGCTAAAGTCTGTTATTCTTGAAATTAGTTTCCAGTTTTTCTTTCTATGGATCCTTCATCCACTTCTTCTTCTTCTTCTTCTTCTGCTTCCCAAACTTGGGTATACGATGTTTTCCCGAGCTTCAGAGGCGAAGATGTCCGTGAAACTTTTCTGAGCCACTTTCTCAAAGAGTTGGATAAGAAACTGATTATCGCTTTCAAAGATAACGAGATCGAGAGAAGCCGTTCGCTCGACCCCGAGCTTAAACAGGCGATTAAGGATTCGAGGATAGCGGTGGTCGTGTTCTCCAAAAACTACGCCTCTTCAAGCTGGTGTCTTAACGAGTTGCTAGAGATCATGAAATGCAAGGAAGAGTTTGGTCAGATGCTTATACCGGTTTTTTACGGTTTAGATCCTTCTCATGTGAGGAAACAAACTGGTGACTTTGGAAATATCTTTGAAAAGACTTGCCACAGCAAAACAGAAGACGAGAAAATTCAATGGAGGGGAGCTTTGACCAATGCAGCTAATATCCTTGGATATCATTCTGTGACCTGGTATGGTTTTATGAATTATTTGATTTTTCTTATAATATCTAGAGAAATACTACAAAATAGCACAAAAAGTAGTTTTTCTTCCAAATCTAGCAAATCAAATTTAGATATCTTGTATGTTGAATAAAAGTGGTTTTTCATGTTTTTGAAATTATTTGTTAGGGGTAACGAAGCAAAAATGATTGAAGAAATCGTCAGTGATATCTTGGAAAAACTGCTTTTAACTTCATCGAAGGATTCAGATGACTATGTCGGCATCAACGATCACATTAAAAATATGAGTGTGTTGTTGCAATTGGAATCTGAGGAAGTGAGGATGGTTGGTATATGGGGCTCCTCGGGGATTGGTAAGACTACCATCACAAGAATTATGTTCAATCGACTCTCTCCATACTTCCAAGGTAGCATTTACATCGATAAGGCTTTTGTTTCAAAGAGTAAGAAAATATATAGTAGAGCCTCTCTAGAGGACCACAATATGAAGTTGCATTTACAAGGAAAATTTCTATCCAAGATTTTAGGAAAAAAAGACATAAAAGTAGATCATTTAGGTGTACTGAGAGAGAAGCTAAAGTACCATAAAGTTTTAATCGTTATTGATGATTTGGATGATCTGATGGTGCTACAAGTCTTGGCTGGTCAAACTCAATGGTTTGGAAGTGGGAGCAGAATCATTGTGGTCACTAATGATAATCATCTTTTAATGGCCCATGAGATAAATTGTATTTATAAAGTTAGTCTCCCATCTCAAAAGCACGCCCTTGAGATGTTCTGTCGATCTGCTTTCAAGCAAGACTCTCCACCAGATGGTTTGATGAAGTTTGCTTCCGAAGTTGTACAACTTGCTGGTAGTCTTCCTTTGGGTCTCAGTGTTTTGGGTTCTTCTTTGCGGGGGAGGAAAAAGGAGGATTGTTTGAATATGCTACATAGGTTTCGAAGAAGCCTAGATGGTAAAATTGAGGAGACACTAAGAGTTGGCTACGATGGATTAGGTAAAGAAGATCAAGCAATATTCCGTCACATTGCATGTCTTTTTAATGGTGTGAAAGTTAATGGCATCAAAGAACTTCTAGCAAATAGTGAGTTGGATATTGATGTCGGGTTACAAAACCTCGTTGATAAGTCTCTCCTACATGTAAGAGAAGATACTGTTAAGATGCACCGTTTGCTAGAAAAACTGGGTAAAGAGATCGTCCGTAGACAGTCCAATGAGCCGGCAGAACGAGAATTTCTTGTGGATCCGGAGGATATTTGCAATGTACTTGAAGATAACACTGTAAGTTTTTTTCATACTATTTTCATATATCGCATACTATAAGGTTATAAGCATGTCATGTGCATATTAAAGAATACTCCATTCGTTTCTTTTTATTTGTTTTAGTAATATTTTTTGTTTCGTGATGTTTTCAAGTTTTTTTTATGCAAAATTCATTGTGATTTTTTGTTTTTGACTACATGAATTCTGAAAATTGTTTTTCTATTGGTTGAATAGTTTTAGAGTTGATGATAAAAGAGAAAACATGTTTTTTTTTAAACTAAATAACTTTTTCTAATTTGTGGGCAAAAACCTTAAACATCAACTACTAAAATAGTCCGGAAAAGGTATGCGTTTTTCATATTAATGATATTATAATTTTCAGGGTACTAAAAAGGTTTTAGGAATATCATTGAATATGCGCGAGACTGATGAGCTGCATGTACACAAGAATGCCTTCGAAGGGATGCGTAATCTTCGATTCCTGGTGATAATAAATACATCGGAAAAAGAAGGCAAATTGCACTTACCTAAAAGCTTCGACTATTTGCCCCCTAGACTCAAATTATTGTGTTGGCATGAGTATCCAATGAGACATATGCCTACTAAGTCTTGTTTTGAAAACCTCGTCTACCTCATATTGAGGAATAGCATGCTAGAGAAGCTGTGGGAAGGTGTTATGGTAGGTTTAGATCAGAATAACTAACTAACTATTATGTTTTGAGAATGCTTATTTCATTCTTTGGATTACGTACAATCATCTCATGTGACGTGTAATTTCTTCCTGAGCTCTCTTTGTTTTTCTTTTTTTCTGAGTACAGTCTCTTTCATGTCTCAAGAAGATGGATTTGAGTCACTGTGAGAAACTGAAAGAAATCCCAGATCTTTCAATGGCCACTAATCTCGAGAAGCTTTTTCTTATGGATTGCTGGAGTTTGGTGGAGCTTCCTTCGTCTATCCAAAATCTTAATGAACTAACGGTATTGGACATGGGATACTGCAGAAAGCTGGAGACTCTCCCAACTGGCATTAACCTAAAATCTCTCGACCACCTCGATTTCAGTTACTGCTCAAATCTCTCGACGTTTCCCGAAATCTCAACCAACATCTCAGTCCTCCTTCTGGAGGGAACAACCATTGAAGTATTCCCTTCTAATTTGCGTCTAGGGAATCTCGTTGTGCTTCGCATGGAAAACATAAAGAGTCATGATGAGAAACAATGGGAGACTTTACCGGTATGTAGTCCCAAACTTTTAAGTTTTTCTAACCTCTTTTTTTTTTTTTTAAAGAAAAATAAACAATCTTAGAGTTTGACATGTAGAATTTTCTATAACATATTTATATTTTCTTTTTGGTTCAGCCGATGACGTCATTCATGCCGATATTGTCTGCCTCTTTGACGACGTTGGAGCTCTTTAATATCCCAAGTTTGGTGTGGCTTCCTTTTTCAGTCCAGAATCTCAACAAACTGGAGAAGTTGAAAATTTGGTATTGCATGGGTCTGGAGAGTCTTCCAACTGGAATAAACCTCAAATCTCTTGATACCCTCAGTCTCGTTGGATGCTCACGGTTGAAGAATTTTCCTGATATTTCAACCAACATCTCTGAGCTCCATCTAGACAAAACAGGGATCGTAGAGGTTCCTTGGTGGATAGAGAAGTTGTCAAGGCTTAAATGGTTAGATATGTCGGAATGCATCAATTTAGAGATCCTCCCAACGAGAATTAATCTCCAATCTCTCAGTATACTCGATCTCAGTGGATGCTTACGGTTGAGAAGTTTTCCTGATATTTCAACCAACATCTCACTGCTGGATCTAAGCCGAACAGGGATTGAAGAAGTTCCTTGGTGGATAGAGAAATTATCTCACCTCTATAGCCTAGAGATGAATGGATGCAACAATTTACAACGTGTATTCCTCAACATTTTCAAACTAAAGCATCTTCAGCGAGTCAACTTTTCACATTGTTGGGCATTGGTTGGAGCTGATTTGACCGGCCTTCCAATTGGGGTATATACATATTTTCCTAAAGCCAATATTAATTTCTTCAACTGCTTCAAGTTGGATCAAGAAGCTCTGATGCATCAACACTCAGTTTTCTTCAAGTCCATGATCTTGTCAGGCGAAGAAGTGTCTTCATATTTCATTCTCTGTACTAATGGAACAACCTCCTCTTTGACGAACATCCCTCTACTTCACACACATCTCTCTAGACCATTCTTCAGGTTTAGGGCTTGCGCAGTTGTTACTTTCGACTCTATGCCTAGAACTCATGCCAATGAAGTAGAAATCCATGTTAACTGTCGGTTTAAAGGCATATCTGGGAACGTTTTTGATTCCTTTGGTCAGCCACATATGTTCTTCACAACCGACCATCAAGATAGTCATGTCTTTATACTGGAGTGTCATATCCCTCTGAACAAAGATAGTGCTCCTCTTACTCAGTTGAACTTCAATAATGTGGATATGCAGCTTCATGTAACGTCTGTCAATGACTCTAAGTTCAAATTAAAAGGATGGGGCACACGAATCATCTCTGAGGACTTTTCATTACATGAGAACAAACTTTGTTATCCGAACACTCTTCCAGATGTTTGTGAAGCTGAAGAAGAGAATATGGGGTATACGCCTCTTCCAGGACTTGTTAATGAGACTGAACATGATGAAAAGTATGGAGATAGCAATGCAGAGACAGAGAGAAGCAGGAAGCGAATGCGGGTACACACACACGTACTAGAGAATATACTAGATTTCTCAAAACATTTTTGCAAGATCGATTCGAAAGTTATTTTTCTGTATAATAGACCATTAAATTATGTATGTTCTCTTATTTTGCAGATATACTACAACTTCATATAAGTAACAGGAATGACTCTACGCCTTTTCAAGGACTGTTCATCAGCTAAGAACCAACTTGGTATTTTATCCAGAAAGTTTACTTCATAGTCGTTTTGCTGATTCTAATGGAACAAAAAAATAAAAGGAGGGTTGATGGTATAGGATATGAAGGTGATTGATTTTATAAGAATGAGATGTACAAGTGTATGTATATAAAGTTACGAACACAAAAGATATGTAATTACAATAATGAGAATGAAAATATAATGCTCATAATTAATTTGTTACACGTTTCACATTATAAAGAGATAATATTTAGCAATACGCATCTATGAAGCTCCCTTTCTCTATGTTCCTTCATGGATTCGAATATGGAAATGATGCAATATGAAAACTGTACTGCCACTTCAAAAAATTAATAGCAGCAAGTTATGATTTTTTCACTTACACGACTTTGTAACATTTTGAGAAAAGTGAAAATTCAAGTCCAAATAATGATTTCTTAATTCTCGTTGTTCTTCATCTTCCTTTTTTTTCCTGAATAATCATCGAATCCCTTATAGCTTGATCAGTTCTGTTCTTCTTGTCTTTGAAAACTCCGCACACCGTAGCGGACAAAGATATGTCTATATATGAAGAGTAGACGACGAGTGAGAAAAAGAACAATGTTTGTCTGTTTTTGCTGTTCACTCCAATAGACAAAAGTAGAAAAATGTGTTTTTTGCTACCACATCTTTCGCTTTTGTTCGCATCTTATTGAGTCATTGTTCAAATTAATTTGGTTAGCTTGTTCCTCTTTGTACGTACTCCATTTATCACACGTTTCACATTACAAACTAATATGTATAATTGCTGTCAAAAAGATATTATTTAAATTTAAAAATTTAACGATAAACATTCATCAAAACATTAGCTATAGGAACGAACGATTACAATACTTTTTTTCCTACGCGTTTCTACACGTATATACCAAACTCATTTTGTTTACTCAACATAATTGAGATTAGGATAATCACTTACGTGTAAATGACATTGACACTTGAACTCTCACTTCAGCAATACGCATCTATGTGAGTGTTTCTTAATGGATTCGAATATATTATTATCATATATATATAGTTCAAAGTTGACAATTTATTAACTCCCATGATCATGAACACAAGTTAGAGCCTCATAAATATAGTATTGATGCCAACTGTATCCATAACGACAGGCTAACTGTCCATCAGCAACATTGTAAAATTCTTAACAATGGTATGAATCTTAACATTAATACCAAAAATAATAATAATAATTAGTGGTTGATAGCATATTAAACTCTGATATACTTATTTCCTAGCTTGCAAACGTGTAGTTTTGTTACTTTTGTAACATCCGATAGTTCATATTCAAAATCTCCGACGCTTAAAAAAAAGAAACAGTATACAGTNCCCACAAAAAAAAAAAAAAAAAAAAAAACATCACAATACATTAAATATTCAATTTCTATGAGGAACACATTTTTCTAAAATGTTCAATTCATGTAACAAATTTTTTTAAACCAAATACTGAACTGAAATTACAATTTTAAATTAACAAATTATTTTTACCATAACATACTTTTTTGTTTCTCTTTAATTTATCATATTACTAATCTCCCTGTATTTAACAAGCAGAGCCAGCTTCCACCAGCTTGTTTAGTTTATTGTTTCTCAATCTCTCTTCATAAACTTCACTTCCTTGCATCTCATTCTCATACCTGCCATATAATTATAAGTATTAACAACAAGTATAAAAATTATACATTTTGATATTATATCAAAAATAAGTAAAAATATAATGTACGTACCTTGGTGGCATAGGAATTAAAGGAGATAGAACTTCAACAAGCTTGAGAGCTTCTTTTTCGGTATTCACAATTTGGTTGAAGCAAAAGTATCTACCACAAGCCGAAGTATCTTCGAATGCTCGAATGTGAACATCTGCTACAAACTTTACGTCTACGTACGCCAACACTCCGTTCTCATACATCTGCCCAGCTCCTGAAATTGCATTGCCGTTCTTTATCAAAAAAAAAAAGAAATTGCATTGCCATGACAACTAAATGATTAATTATACACATCTAAACACATATTAATGAATATGTTTATAGTGCGATATATATACCTTTGAGGTAAGACATGGTGGGTCTAGGGTTGTATTGAGCCACTGAGGGTCCAATGATGAGTCCTGGGTTAACCGAGACCATGTTGACCATACGGTCCATGGCTAGTGCCCAAGCTGCCTTCTCTGATTGTGTCTTCGCCAGAGCGTGCCATAGCTGCAAAGATAAGTATATAAATACGCCAAAGGTTTGTTAATATGATTAAAAAGTAATTGCAAAGTTAAATACTAGTTAAAACTATATGATCTAGGTTGAATTTAGAAGTTTGACCTCGTTAATATTTCTTAAGTCCGTCTTATATTGAAATGTTGACCAAAATTATCACTTTTAATTGACTTTAAAGCGAAACATTCACAATCCTCCAATATAAAAGTTCCAAAGAATTCTAGGTATGATATACAAGGGACCCACAAAAATACATATAAGATAGTTAATTAGACATTTCAGATTGATTGATGAAGGAGAGACATTTCAGAGATTATAAAATTGGTGATTCCAGGTCAAAACTATCACATTTATACTTGTGGGTCCAATATGTTTTCAAAAAGGACTGATAAAGTTTTTTTGGGATTAATTTCAATGATAATAAAAAGGAGCTGAATTAAAAGACCTTCTTTTTGAGACAAAAGTCAAGATCACTCCAACACTTCTCATCAACATCTTTCTGAGTTCCAATGTTATCTCTCCAAATTGCAGCAGTCAATGAAGAAGAAAACACAATCTTCTCAATAGTCTCTGTTCTTGCACATGCTTCCACCACATTAATCGCTCCTCTCACCTCCAAATCAACTTCCTTCTCCTGAATAATCCACAACCATTTCGTCTCAATCTACTCAAAAGTCAAAATAAAAAACAGAGAGATCTCAGAGAATTGATGTGTGATAACTCTAAAAACTCACATCGTACCCTTGAGGATTGTCCAAGCAACAGAACACAGCACTACAATTGTTGAGAGAAACGAGAATGCTTTGGTAATCTAACACATCGACATCATAAACCGTTAATCCCTCTTCTGTAGCTTGCATGTCTCTGATTTTCTCCTCAATCATACTCTCCCCTGTTACCAAAATCATTATTAGATCAAACCTTAGCCACTAAATTCACAAATCAATTGGAAAAATCGAAACTTGATTGTACCCATTACTGATTAATGAATTGCTCATCTCAATGAAGAAAACTAGAAAAGGCTAAAACTTTATTGAACCCATAAGAGAATTCAGAGAGAAAAAGGAAGACTTTTTTACTTGAAATCCCTCAAATTAATTGAAGAAATTAAAGTGGGAAACTTTATCGAACTAATTAGAGAAATTCGAAAAGATTTACCGTTTTTACGGATTGCTGCATGAACAGAGTATCCTCTGGAGAGCAATCTCTTGAGAATCCAGAAACCCACATAAGTTGAAGCATCGAGAACACAGCAACAAGACGTGGGCTTCTCTTGATTCATCATTTTCTTCTTCTGTCTGATTGAAAAATAAACCTTTTTCTAATAATTAAATCTCTTTTGATGGAGAATGAGAGGTTAGATGGGATGATATAATCTCTGTTTTATAGATGACGAGAGAGACGTGTGGGAAAGAGAGGTAATAAATAGGAGAAAGGTGGGTGAACTATTTCATGTTGCACGCTCCCAACTAACACTCATCTTCTCAATTGTTCACTATGGCTTGTGATTTTTTTGTATATAGCTAATTAAGTAAATGGTGGAAACATAGAACAAAAGGCCTATTAGCTCAGTTGGTTAGAGCGTCGTGCTAATAACGCGAAGGTCACAGGTTCGATCCCTGTATAGGCCATTTTTTTGGTGTCCAGTTAACAAAACAGAATATATGGTTGAAAGGAATGGAATTTAATTATTGTTTTCTAAAGTTTTATTGGCTTTGTCAAGAACATGTTTATTTTTGGGTTTTTGATTCTTAGTTTTAGCTTTGCTATTTTCTCCTCTTTGTAAGTTTATCTCTTTTGGGCTTTGTCAATCTCATATAAGATTTTGATTCTGATGTCGTTTCGTTTGACAGTCGACTTTGTAATCTCCTTTAAAATATGAATATAACATTAGTTGATAAAAAAAAAACCAAAAATCATTATATACCCAAAAATTCAAATTAATTTTTCAAACATATAAAAACAAAAAGATCTACAATAATCAATCATGTCAAAACAGTAGATAAATAACTAAAACATTATTGTTTCGATATATATATATATATATATATATATATATATATATATATAATGTGT
>OVBC01001099.1:0-27921 GCA_900406465.1 Noccaea caerulescens | reverse complement strand
GCTCCAAATAGAATTGTAGCTACTTGAGAAGCGGGTGTATCAGTACCTGCGAGCGATGTTGCAGACATGACCATTAGAAACGCGACATTAATTAGTAAATAAACAACCATTACTGTTGATAATCCTAATACGATTGCTTTAGGCAAGTCTTTTTTAGGGTTTTTCATTTCTCCAGCAATATTCCCTACATGAATCCATCCATCATAGGCGAACATTGTTGCGAGTAAACCAGATCCAAGGGCAGATATCATAGATTTGTTCGGCCCTGCCTCAATTGGAAAAAGCTGAAAAGTAACGTCACTTTTGTGTAGTAATCCAAAAATAATAATCAATGCTAATGGAACCAATTTGCATATAGTCGAAGCCATTTGGATTCCACCAGCTGCTTTAGCTCCTAAAAAGTTCATAAGAGTTACAAATGTTGCTGTGATAATTGCAATTGCGATAATTAGCATTTTGTGTTCATTAACATTTAGGCCAAATAAACTAACCGTTTGTGTCCCGAAAATAATAGCAAGAGCTGCAATATTTGCAGGGAAGTATATGACAGTTTGTGCCCAGCCAAGCAAGAAAGCAGTTAAGTTTCCATAAGTCCTCTTTAAATATGCCATCATTCCCCCCGTTTCAGGAATAGCGGCAGATAGTTCAGCAGCAGTTAGTCCTGCGCAAACGGTCAAGATACCACCAATTACCCATGCAAGTAATCCTAGGCTAGCTGTTCCTGTTACTCCATATAATGCAGTGGGCTTGAAAAATACTCCGGCGCCGATAACGGTACCAATAACTGTGGTTAATGCTGCAAAGAAACCAATATCCTTTTTTAGTTGTTGTTGTGACAAAATAATCACTCCCAATTAGAAAAATATATAAATTCTCTTATGAATTCTTTATCCTGTTTGTTAAATTATTTGATAGTATATCCTGTATCCATACAAATAGCCGCCCCTCATCCTTACCAGCTAGAGAATTTGAATACATTTCAGATACTAAATAAAAAAGAAATTAAACGTATAAGTAAAGAAAGTTTAATTTCGCCTCAAATCATGTGAAAATTTTCACATGATTTGAGGCGAGTAAAATTCCATGAATTATACATTAAAAGAAATTCTTTAATTTAACCCGAAACATGAAGTTAAAAACGAGATTTCTTTTATATGAATAATAAGAATAAATGGGGTATTTTAATATTGTGATATAGTAAAATGAAGAATCGAAATTCAAAAGAGAAGATATATTCTTGTGAAGAATATCACAAAGTATTGAGGGATTCAATCATATTTTCGATATAAAATATAGAAAATCAACTAAATAAAACATTTTGTGAAATGTTTCACAAAATTGTTGACCTCTTATTTTTACTAATGGTATCTTGTAGGTGCAATCCAATGTTATAAATTAAATTATATTTGAAAAATATTGTAAGGATGAATATTTAGAATCTTATATTTATCTGACAATAATTAATTTAATTTATAACTCACTCTAAAAAAGGATGTGTAGATATGAAAATTGGTGTAGTGAAAGAGATAAAAAAAGGGGAAGCTCGTGTAGGGATGACTCCAGAAAATGTTCAAAAATTAGTTTCAGCTGGAAATGAAGTTTTAGTACAAAAAGATGCTGGATTAGGTTCTGGTTATACAAATGATGAATATATAAATGCAGGAGCAAGCATAGTAAATCAAGGCCAGGCATGGGATGTTGATATGGTAGTAAAGGTAAAAGAACCACTACCTGCAGAATACCATTACTTTAAAAAGGATCTAATCGTTTGGGGCTTTTTACATCTGGCTGCGTCGAAAGAGTGTGTAGAAGCAATGAGAAATGCTGGTACTACTGCGATTGCTGGTGAAACTATTAGTGAGGATGGAAATTTAGCATTATTAAAACCTATGAGTGCAATTGCTGGAAGACGTGCGGTATTTATGGGAGCTTATTATTTAGAAAAACAACATCAAGGAGAGGGGATTTTATTATCAGGTATTGAGGGAATCCCAGCCGGAAAAGTTGTAATCCTAGGTGGAGGGAATGCTGCAACTAATGCCTGTGATATGGCAATTGGAATTGGATGTAGTGTTACAATCCTAGAGGTTAATCAAGAAAGAATTGCATATTTAAGAAAGCAATACGCAACAGAAGAAGTAAATATAATTGAATCTAATACTGAAAATCTAGAGCGAACGATTAAAGAAGCAGATTTATTTATTTCAACAATTTTAATACCAGGATCTCGCCCTCCTAAAATTGTTAAAGAGTATATGGTTCAATCTATGAAGCCAGGAAGTGTCATTGTGGATATTGCAATAGATCAAGGTGGTACGGTAGAGACAGTCGATCATTATACAACTCATGATAATCCTGTATTTATTAAACATGATGTAATCCATTATGCAGTACCAAATATGCCTGGTGCTACTCCACGTACTTCTACTATGGCCTTAGCAAATGGAAATATTGAGTATTTACTAGAAATAGCTAAAAATGGATTAGAGAATGCAATCCAAAATAAACCGGCTTTAGCAACGGGGATAAATATTTACAAGGGTACGATAACTTATGAGAATTTAGGCGCAACACTAGAGTTAGATTATAAGCCATTGAAAGAAGTGTTAATATGAGTAATGAAATTTTACCACTCAACATTGGGAATATAAAAAATGCACAAAAAATTTTAGATGGAAATGCTAGAAAAACGCCTTTGGTTAAATCTTTCTATTTAACCAGTAAAACCGGTGGAGAAATTTATTTAAAGTTGGAAAACATGCAGTTAACAGGTTCGTTCAAGTTTCGTGGTGCATTTAATAAAATTTCTCAACTTACAAATGAAGAAAAAGAACGTGGTGTAATCGCCTGCTCAGCTGGAAATCATGCACAAGGTGTCGCATTATCTTCTCATTTACTTGGTATCAAAAGTAAAATTGTGATGCCAACCTCTGCACCGCAAGCTAAAGTGGATGCGACGAGAGGATATGGTTCTGAAGTTATTTTATACGGTGATACATTTGATGATGCAAAAGCAAAATGTGAAGAGATTATAAAAGAAACAGGCGAAACATACCTACATCCATATGATGATGTAGAAGTAATGGCTGGCCAAGGGACAATTGGGTTAGATATTCTGGATGATATGTGGGATGTTGATACTGTTATTGTACCTATTGGTGGAGGAGGAATTATTTCAGGGATTGCTGTAGCACTGAAATCATTTAATCCCTCCATTAATATTATTGGAGTTCAAGCTGAAAACGTACACGGTATGAAAGCTTCTTATGATGCTGGAGAAATTGTATCACATTATAAAGCTCCAACAATAGCGGATGGTTGTGCAGTTAAAATACCTGGAAATTTAACCTTTGAAATTGTAAAAAACCTAGTAGATGAAATTGTAACTGTATCGGAAGAAGAATTAGAAGTAGCGATGAAAGACTTATTGCAACGCGGAAAGGCTGTCGTAGAAGGAGCAGGAGCGTTAGCCACAGCCGCTCTTCTTGCAGGCAAGGTTGATAAATATGTACAGGGTAAAAAAGTAGTAGCGGTTATTTCAGGTGGCAATGTGGATTTAAAACGTATTTCAAGTGTATGTGAGCATTTCTTTATTGCCAATGAAGTAAAATAATGATTGAGGAATGTATATAATAAGTTGATATTGCTAAAAAAGAGCTAGGATGAAACATCTTAGTTCTTTTTTGTAATATCAGGATACTCTTATACAAGGGGTACAGCCAAATGCCCATCAAGCTAAAAATGGATTTTCTATGAAATTCCATTTTTTTAGTTATGCCACTATTATCGTTTCTGTTTCATTATCAGATAAGCTCAAATTTCTTTCTCATCTTAAAGTGGAACAAATGTATTACTTAAATTGTCTATTTAGTACACTTTTTAAATATGAATATATTTAAAAAGTGGCTTCAATAATTTTAAGTAAATCAACAGGAGAATTGAAAGGCAGGAGAAAGTAGCATGTCAGAAAATTATCGTTCTCGAGAGGAGCGACGACAAGTTAAAAAGAAAAAACAGCCTGCTGCTAAGAAACAAAAAGCAAAAGGTAAAACATCGTTTTTTCGTAAGTTTTTAGTTAGTTGTTTATTACTTGGTATTGTGGGGTTAGTCGCAGGGGTTACTACCTTTTTCGTTATGATCAAAGATGCTCCAAAACTTGAGAAAGCAAAACTTGTTAATCCGTTATCCTCAAAAATTTATGATAAAGATGGTAAATTGATATATGAATATGGAAAAGAAAAACGAACGAATATTATGTATGATCAGATTCCTAAGTTAGTAGAAAATGCGTTTTTAGCAACAGAAGATGCACGTTTTTACGAGCACAGTGGCGTAGACTATAAAGGTACTGCACGTGCAGCCTTAGTCAGCCTAAAAGGGGATTACGGCTCTCAAGGTGGAAGTACGATTACACAACAAGTTATAAAAAATTACTTCTTATCAATGGAAAAAACGTCAAAGAGAAAGGCGCAAGAAATATATTTAGCATATAAACTAGAACAACAGTATTCAAAACATGAAATTTTAGAAATGTATTTAAATAAAGTTTACTTAGGTAACCGTTCATACGGAATCGCAACTGCAGTCCAAAATTACTATGGTAAGGAATTAAAAGATTTAACACTACCAGAAGTTGCAATGCTTGCTGGTTTAATGAAAGCTCCTAATAATTATGATCCAACGAAAGAACAAAATATCAAAAAAGTAACAGAAAGAAGAAATGTTGTACTTAAATTAATGAATCGACATGGTTATATTACAAAAAAAGAAATGGAAGAAGCATCAAAAGTTCCAGTAACAGAAGGACTTAAGAAAGCAACTGAACAAAAAGAAATGCCCTATCCAGCTTTTATGGATGCGGTTGTGAAAGAAGTTGAAAAAGAGTTGCCAGATGTTAATATTGGATCTGACGGTTTAGAAATTTATACAACATTAGATCCAAAGGCACAGGATTTTGCGGACAAGCTTCTAAATAAAGATATTATTAATTATCCAAATGAGAAATTCCAAGGGGCTTTCACATTTATGGATACGAAAACAGGAGAAGTACGTGCAATTGGTAGTGGGCGTGGTGAAAATAAAGCTGTTTTTAAAGGACATAATATTGCAATTGAATTAAATCGCTCAGCAGGTTCAACGATGAAACCAATTTTTGATTACGCTCCTGCAATTGAATATTTAAAATGGGCTACTTACCATCAAATTGATGATTCTCCATTTAAGTACTCAACGGGACAAGAAGTTAGAAATGCTGATAGAAAGCATTTAGGACTAATTACAATGCGTGATGCATTGAAGACGTCGCGAAATATCCCGGCAATAAAAACTGCAAAAGAAGTAGGAATTAATAGATCAAAAGGTTTCTCTGAAAAGCTAGGTATTACATTTAATGTAGCACCGACCGAATCAACAGCGATTGGTACAAATGAAGCGTCACCGACTGAAATTGCAGGTGCTTATGCGGCA
Source organism: Noccaea caerulescens (assembly GCA_900406465.1). Classification (NCBI taxonomy): domain Eukaryota; kingdom Viridiplantae; phylum Streptophyta; class Magnoliopsida; order Brassicales; family Brassicaceae; genus Noccaea; species Noccaea caerulescens. The sequence continues at coordinate 22,455 of OVBC01001099.1, read as the reverse complement.
TTTGGTAATGATGGTAAGTATACGAGGCCACATTTTGTTAAGAAAGTCATTTATTCAGATGGTAAATCAAAAAGCTTTGAGCAAAAGTCAAAACGAGTTATGAAGGATTCTACAGCATATATGATTACTGATATGCTTCGTACTTTTGTTTCATCTGGATTAGGTACAACAGCTAATATAAGTTCTTTAGATATAGCGGGTAAAACAGGTACAACAAACTATTCTTTAGAACAAATAGCACAATATAATCTACCAGAAAGTGCAACTCGTGATAGTTGGTTTGCTGGTTATACACCACAATATACGATGGCAGTATGGACCGGATATACAAAGGATAGTAAAGATGATTATATTAGTAGTAAAAATACGAAAATAGCTCAATTGATTTTTAAAGAAATGATGAGTAAGTTTGCTACAGATAAGTCACAATTTAAAATGCCGAACAGTGTAGTTCAAGAAGGTAGCGAATTACGTATTAAAGGTGAGAAGCGTGATTCTTCTCCAAATACGAAAATAGAAAATACGACTGAACAGCCGAGTGAAAATAAGCAAAAAGAAAAGCAAAAGAAACAAGAAGAATTAAAAAAACTAGAAGAGAAAAAGCAAAGTGAACCAAAAAGTGGTAGTGACCAAGGAAATACAACACCACCAAACAATGGTAATGGCCAAGGAAATACAACGCCGCCAAAAAGTGGTAGTGACCGGGGAAATACAACACCACCAAACAATGGTAATGGCCAAGGAAATACAACGCCGCCAAAAAGTGGTAGTGACCAAGGGAATACAACGCCGCCAAAAAGTGGTAGTGACCAGGGAGATACAACACCACCAAACAATGGTAATAGCCAAGGAAATACAACGCCGCCAAAAAGTGGTAGTGACCAGGGAAAAACAACACCACCAAACAATGGGGATGACCATGGTACGCCACCGCCACCAAGTGATGATGGGAATATAGGAGAGGATCCAGCTAATAATGAATAATAAATAATCATATAATCAAAAAAACGCTATTCTCTTTGTAGAAAAATACAGAAAGGATGGCGTTTTTTATGACACTATCGATTCAATATGAGTTTCATTTATTCGCTAAAGAACTCCAGCGATATCTATCTCCAAGTATCCTTCAACAGCTCGCACAGGAGAAGAGTTTCGTAAAACGTAAAAGTAAGTATGAAACAAGAGATTTGGCCGATTTATGCATTTGGATTAGTTAACACGTAGCATTTCTTCGAGAAATCTTTATTTCTCTTCTCACACAAAAACTCTGTTCAAATCACTCACTTTCTGCATATATAATCTCTACTTTCAATCGTATACGTATTCTAGATGCAAGAGTGTTTCAACTACCTGGTCAATTCGCCACCGACTATCAAGGCTTAGGTGGGAGTAGTAATAAGGCAGACATGAAAATTCAATTGGAATATGATTTATTTAGCGGTCAATTCATTAACGTGCAGCTTGGACCAGGAAAGAATAATGATAAAACATATGGTACCATCTGTCTTGAAACCATAGAAGCAGGCGATTTGTGTTTACGTGATCTCGGTTACTTCGATTTAGTAGACTTACAAACCATTCAGGATAAAAAGGTTTACTATATCTCACGGTTGAAGTTGAATACACACATTTATATCAAGAACTCTGACCCAGAATACTTCAATAATGGTACGTTAAAAAAGTAAACAGAATACATCCAGCTTGATATGACACAAATGATGTAGGATCTTATCCCTGGTGAAACGATAGAAATCCACGAGGCATACATTGGCCAAAATCAGAAGCTTCCAGCATGTGTCATTATCCATCATTTAACCGATGATCAAACGCAAACACGCCTGAAAAACCAAGCGATACGTGAAAAGAAAAAAGGCATTGTCATAAAGGATAAAAGTAAACGTTTAATAGGCATGTGGCGGTACCCCTACAATTAAATTTAAGAAGATATTGCAAGGTTAATAATTTATCTACAATGAGTTATTAATGTGGATTTAGCTCATTTTTTACATGTAGCGGGTTATTTTTTGATTGTTGTCGTACTTCGATTTGAATTACAGTGAGTTGCATTCATCCAAAAAACACCCCTGATTTCCTATAAATAATGGAGGTCATCAGCGGTGTTTATCGGTGTATAAAACTTCAACATTATTAATAAGTCTTCTTTTAAAATATAAATGGTTAAACATATGAAAAAACTTCGATTGTTATTTCATCTTTTATTTTTGAAATACAGGCGCTATTTTATCAATGCGGTTTGTCCAAATTCCACCTGTATAATCGTCAGGAAGACGTTTTATATCTTCAAGCGAGTCAAATCCACTTGAAAATCCAAATCCATTTCCTCCTACAACGATAACTCGAGTATCAGCTTTATCCATTCGATTAAGAAAACGATTTGGCCATCCCCAAAGCCAAGGAGCTACTTTGTCTGGTATATGTAACTCCCCATGCTTCAGGCTTGAAGGCATGTAACCAGTCCATCCTAACGCCATATAAGTAAGAAGATCCTTTTTCATGGTCGCTTTAGACATTAATCGTAAACTAGGGATGCGCTCTTTTATCGCAGCAATTGGTTTATCGCCACCATATACAGTTAGTTGCTCAAGACGTTTTGCTGGTAGTTTCTTAAGGTAAGCAGCCAATTGGATTCCTTCATTTTCATCATCACTTTTAATATGAATAAGAAAAGAGCGATCTGAAAAATGGTTAAGTACTTCATCAAGTGTTGGCATAAGATTAATCCCTTGACCACGAAATGGGAATGTTTTACCCCCATCAGCTGTATAACCGTAACCAATATCAAGTGCTTGTAATTCTTTTGTTGTAAAATCTCTTGTAACACCTTTACCATTAGTACGGCAATCAAGAGTCCAGTCATGAAAAATAACAAAATTATTATCTTTAGTTGGTTGAACATCAAACTCTACTAGATCAGCCCCAGCTTTAAATGCTGCTTCCATAGATGGAATTGTATTTTCTAAATAAGGATATTCAGGTTTATTTATACGTTCAGCTGTACATGTATCACCCTCAATCCCTTCCATGCTAAATGTTTGCGAAAGCCCTCGGTGAGCAAGAAGAAGAGGAGTCCCATCGGCCCTCTCAGCAAAAAAAGAACTGTTATTTACATAAACAAATGCGAATAGGATAAGAATTATCCAAGTCGTTTTACGTTTTAGTAACCTTTTTATTTTATTCATTGTATGCCCCTCTTAAATATTAGTTGAAATGATTTAAACAATGTTCGTTAATTAAATACTGGTAGATTTTACAACCTATCATATTTTATTGCAATGGATAGGATTGGTAATTGAAGGTTAGTACTTATATATCAATATAGCTCTTCAGCCAATAAAGATATTTCTTTTTTTATCCAGATTCATAAAAAGCAGTTCACATCCTTAAGTTGATGGATGTGTGGTGTGCTCCTATAGGTGCGTAAAGTACTCAAAACTATGAACGTTTCCGCAACATTCTCCTTTGCCTCTTTCGAATAAAATTTATGCCAAGATATAATAAAAGTATAACGATATAAGGGGCGTCTTTTATGAGAAAAGAGAAAAGACAAAGGCTAATTAAACAAGCGGTGAGAGAGCATGAAATAGATACACAAGAAAAGTTAGTAGAGCTGTTAGCAAAAAAGGGGGAAATTGTAACACAAGCTACTATTTCGCGAGATATTCGCGAATTAAATATAATAAAGACAGTTTCTTCAAACGGTTTAACTATATATAAAAACTTCACAGGAGATAATATACAAACTGATATGATGTTAAAGAAAAAGTTTGGAGAAGTTGTCGTAAAGATTGATTATATAAATCAATTAACCATTATTAAAACTTTACCGGGTAATGCACATGTTATAGGTGTGTTATTAGACTCTGTAGACTGGAAAGAAAAAGTAGGGTGTATTTGTGGGAATGATACATGTCTTGTAATTTCAAAATCACAATCAGATAGGGAGATTCTAGAAGAGAGATTAAAATTAATTATGTAGATAAAAAAACTACTAATACAGGATTTTATTAAAGAGTTTCGTTATTACTAAAGTCTTCGTAAATTGAAATAGTTAGCATTATATGAGTTTTACGTATTTAAGCAAATAAGGATAAGTTATGTATAGTGCAAGTACTTTGCTATCAGAATTTGTATCATTATAATAAATGAATGAATTATTCGGCCTGTTGATTTATAGAATTTCAGCAAAAAAGCATTATTCTATTTTCGATTGTCGCTCCCATAGCTAGTTTTAACTAATTTTATTGCGTTACAGAAATAAAGCAGCTTTTCCGGAGCCTTGGTAATAAATTAAACTTTTAATGGGGATACTTTACGGTATATTGAAATTAATTGTCTTCTTAGTTGCTGAAGATACTTAATATAGAAATGATGTTGGAGTATCGAGAAAAATAATTAATTCTAAATAAGAATTTTTAACGTAAGGTAGCTAAAATTTGAAAGTGAGTATAACTAATCGAAATTGCTAGTTATAAGAGAGGGTAAAAGTATCTTGTAAAGTAATGCATATAAAATAGAAAGATATAAGAGATAGGTGAAATTTATGAATACAAGACAAAAAGAAATTTTATTTCTACTATTATCTGAATCTAACGACTATTCATTAGTACAAGACCTTGCCGATAAGGTGAATTGCTCTGAAAAAACAATTCGTAATGACTTTAAAATAATTGAGGAGCATCTTGCGAATTATTCAAGTGCGATTCTTGTTAGAAAACCGGGATTAGGCGTGTACTTAGAGATTGAGGAATATGAAAAGGTGGACTTGTTTAATAAACTTTATTGTATTAATAATCGCACAAAGTATGAATCAGATGAAGAAAGGATTCTACAAATTGCATACAACTTATTAATGAATGTAAAGGCAGTTACTGCACAGGATATGGCATCCCAACATTTTGTAAGTCGAACGACTATAAAAAAAGATCTAGATAGAATTGAAAAATGGTTACATCAATTTGATTTAACCATTGTTTCAAAACAGCGAGTTGGACTTATTATTGATGGAAATGAAAAGAAAAAAAGAAGAGCATTGGCTAGATTATCAGATTTGATTCGTAATTCTGATCTTACGAATCAATTTATTAAAGAACAATTTCAATATCATGAGGTTGAATTTGTTACGAACGAATTGAAAGCGTTACAAAAACGAAATGCATTGTTTTTTACAGATGATACATTTGAAAGTTTATTAGTGCATACATTGCTCATGGTACGGAGAATGAAACTTAAACAACCTATTTTAAATGCTGAAAAGGAAATTAAAATACTGAAAGAAACAAAAGAATATATATGGACATTGGAATTTTTAAAACAGTTGGAATGTGTTTTTTCAGTTCATTTTACAGAAGAAGAAGTTACGTATTTAACAGCTCATATTTTAGGTGGGAAAATCCGTTATCAAGATAAACCAATGCAGGATAGCACGCTTACTGAAAGTAATCCAATCCTTTCTATGGTTATTCAGCAATTAGTTAAACGTATGTCGCAGTTGTATGAAATTGATTTCAGTAAAGACAAAATTTTAATTGAAGGGTTAACGATTCATCTATATACCGCATTGAATCGCTTAAGCTATGATCTTTCTGTCTCTAATCCGATGTTACACGATATAAAGAGAATGTATCCCTATGTGTTTAATGTATTGATACAAGTATTAGAAGAGATAAACGAATCTCTAAATATATATATTCCAGAAGAAGAAGCGGCTTATCTTACTCTACACTTTGAAGCATCTGTTGAACGGTTAAATCACCAGGAAAAATCTAAAAATGTAATTATTGTTTGCCATATGGGCATTGGCATGTCGCAGTTGTTACGTACAAAAATTGAGCGTAAATTTCGTCATATCCATGTGATGGACTGTATTTCAAAAGCTGATTTAAAAAGTTATATAATGAAACATCGTGATGTGAATCTCGTTATTTCAACTACTAGTCTTTCAAGATTAGACATTCCTCATATAGTAGTATCCCCATTATTAGAGGGACCAGAAGAAAAGAAGCTAGGGAACTTTATACAAAATTATGATGAGCCAAGTTATAAAGAACAAAAAGACTTTGTTATGCTCAATTATACATCTCCATTTTTAGTGTTTTTACAACAAGATATACAACATCCATATGAGTTAATTGAAAAATTAGCATATGCTTTGCATAGTAAGGGTTATGTAGATAAAGAGTATGCAGAAAATGCAATTATAAGAGAAAAAATGTCAGCAACAACAATTGGGGGAGGAATTGCAATTCCTCATGGAAACCCGAAATTTATTCAAGAGTCAGTAATTGCAATCGCTACATTAAAAGAACCAGTTGATTGGGGAGCAGAGAAGGTATCACTTGTATTTATGCTAGCAGTTAAAAGTGATGGACAAGAGGTAACGAAACAATTGTTTCGGGAACTATCCTTTATAAGTGAGCAACCATCCTTTATTCAAAAACTTACGAAAGAAACAAACGTAATGAAATTTTTGTCCTTTTTACATACTTAACCGAAAAGTAGAGGCCCAAATAACTGTTATTTGCTTAGGTAAAAGATTTATTTTCCGGAAGTTACGGTAAAAAATGAAACTTTTGACGTTTTAATATTAATTTATAGTAAATGTAGGCGCTTAGTAAAAAGTGTGAGGAGGATTAAGAATGAAATTGTTAGCGGTTACATCATGTCCGAATGGGATTGCCCATACCTATATGGCAGCTGAAAATTTACAAAAAACAGCGGATAAATTAGGAGTCCAAATGAAAGTTGAAACCCAAGGTGGAATAGGGGTAGAAAATGAGTTAACTGAACAAGATATTCGCGAGGCGGACGGCATTATTATAGCTGCGGATAGAGTCGTAAATAAAGATAGATTTGTAGGGAAAAAATTGTTGGTTGTTGGAGTGCAGGATGGTATTCGTAAACCAGGAGAATTAATTGAGAAAGTAATCAGCGGGAATGTATCTATTTATCATTCACAGTCAAAAAAAGTAGAAAGTAACCAACAGGAAAAAAAGCAAAATCCGATATATCGTCATTTAATGAATGGTGTATCTTTTATGGTCCCATTTATCGTAGTTGGAGGATTATTAATTGCAATTGCGTTAACACTTGGGGGAGAAAAAACTCCTGGGGGGCTAGTGATTCCAGAGGGTTCTTTTTGGAAAACCATTGAACAAATTGGTGGTGCATCATTTACGTTCATGGTTCCAATACTTGCTGGATATATTGCATATAGTATAGCGGATAAACCTGGACTTGTTCCTGGAATGATTGGTGGATATATTGCAGCAACAGGAAGATTTTACGGAAGTGAAAGTGGTGCTGGTTTTCTCGGTGGAATTATCGCTGGTTTCTTAGCTGGTTACATAGCATTAGGAATCAAAAAATTAAAAGTTCCAAAAGCGATTCAACCAATTATGCCGATTATTATTATTCCGGTATTTACTTCCCTTATTGTAGGTTTAGCATTTGTATTTATTATTGGTGCCCCTGTCGCACAAGTTTTCGTATCATTAACAGCTTGGTTAGCAGGTATGCAAGGGTCAAGTTCAATTCTCTTAGCATTAATTTTAGGTGCAATGATTTCATTTGATATGGGTGGTCCAGTCAATAAAGTAGCATTCTTATTTGGTTCAGCAATGATTGGAGAAGGAAACTATGAAATTATGGGTCCAATTGCTGCAGCAATTTGTATACCACCAATTGGAATGGGACTGGCTACTTTCATAGGTAAGGGGAAATTTCAAGATTCAGAGAGAGAAATGGGTAAAGCATCATTTACAATGGGGCTATTTGGTATTACGGAAGGTGCGATTCCCTTTGCAGCACAAGATCCACTTCGGGTTATTCCAAGTATAATGGCTGGTTCGATGACGGGTGCTGTGATTGCGATGATTGGTCATGTAGGAGACAGAGTAGCACATGGTGGTCCAATTGTTGCTGTGTTAGGAGCAGTAGATAATGTATTTATGTTTTTTGTGGCTGTAATTGTAGGCTCTATTGTGACAGCTGTTGTAGTAAATGTATTGAAAAAAGACGTTTCAAAGTTAGAAAAACAAGAAAATGAACAAATAAAAGAAGTTTCAGCAACAATAGAAGTGCAACAACTGGAACAAGAAACTCAAGCAAGAGGCGAACAAGTAGATAAGGTAGAGATAAAAAAATTAACAGATATTACAAGTTTAGAATTAATTGAAACGGACTTAAAAGGGGAAACAAGAGATGACATCATTGATGAAATGATTCAAAAATTAAAGCATGTAGGTGCATTACATTCAGTGACAGAATTTAAACAGGCTATTATGAACCGTGAGCAAGAAAGTACTACAGGTATTGGCATAAACATTGCGATTCCACATGGGAAATCAGCTGCCGTAAGGAAACCGAGTGTGGTATTTGGAATTAAACAATCGGGCATAGATTGGAAAAGCCTTGATGGAACGGAAGCGAAGTTAATATTTATGATTGCGGTACCAAAAGGAAATGAAGGGAATGAACATTTAAAAATCCTTCAAATGCTTTCTCGAAAACTTATGGATGACAGTTTTAGAGAGCGGTTATTATCTGTTCGAACAAAAGCAGAAGCATACAAACTACTAGATGAAATAGCATAGAATGGGGGATTTAAATCATGACTGAACCATTATTTTTTGCACCTGTTTTTAAAGAAAGAATTTGGGGTGGAACACATTTAACTTCTTTTGGATATGAGATTCCATCAAATCAAACTGGAGAGTGTTGGGCTTTTGCTGCACATCAACATGGACAAAGTATTGTTAAGAACGGAAAGTATAAAGGGCTATCTTTGGGTGAATTGTGGGATAACCATCGAGATTTATTTGGAAATATGGAGGGGGAGCGTTTCCCTCTTCTTACAAAAATTTTGGATGCCAATCAAGATTTATCTGTTCAAGTTCATCCCAACGATGAGTATGCCAGCGTACATGAAAATGGAGAACTAGGAAAAACAGAATGCTGGTATGTAATCGATTCCATAAAAGACGCGGAAATTATTTATGGACATCATGCGAAAACAAAAGAAGAATTCATGGCTATGATTGAAAAGAAAGAGTGGAACCAACTGTTGCATCGCGTGAAGGTGAAACCTGGAGATTTCTTCTATGTGCCGAGTGGAACTGTTCATGCAATTGGTAAAGGGATTTTGATATTAGAAACGCAGCAAAACTCTGATACAACCTATAGATTGTATGATTATGATAGAAGAGATTCAGAAGGTAATTTACGGGATCTTCATCTTGAAAGCAGTATTGATGTAATAGAAACTCCATGTATTTCGAATCAGTTAACATTTAAAAATGAAAAAGTAGATGATTTGAGTATAACTAATTTTATTAAATGTCCGTATTTTTTAGTGGAAAAATGGGAGTTAGATGGATCAGCTAGTTTGGAACAACAAAAAGCCTTCCTTCTTGTTAGTGTAATACATGGTGAAGGTGAGTTAATTAAAGAAGGGGAGCACTATTTCTTTAAAAAAGGAGACCACTTTATAATACCTAATTACTTTGGAAGATACGATTTGGTAGGTAACTCTATATGTATTGTTTCAAGTAAATATTAAATTTAATAATTTTTATATACTTATTATTTAATTTAATATTTACAAACAAATTAACAAGTTCTTGATTTTGAGGAGCTGGTTAATTTGTTTGTAGAGTATTGGTCTTATAATCTTTTTATATTACCTGTAACATTTAGTATTCATTTTCTTGTTCTTTGTTACTTGAAACATAATCTTGCCAAAAGGGTAAAGTTATGGTTCAAATTGTGAAAGATGTATGCTACAACTCACATTTATAGAAAGACGTGAAAATAGTAATTAATTTTATAATGTAAGGGGTCTCGTCACACGTCTTTAAGTTGATGGATATGTGACGAGACCCCTTGACCATTAAGTTAAGTTCCTATAATAATCTAAAAACGAAAAATTTATCTCTCCACAGTCATTCTTCTTTTTTCAACGCTAATTAACTTTTAAAAATTATACTCAAAATTTTGGATGTTAAAAAAATTTAATGGCTCTTAATACTTCATAAAAGTTATTGTAAACTTTGTGAATGAATGTTTTTGGCTTTCTACTTTAATAAATCCATGATGAGCTTCGATAATTGATTTTGCTAGTGCTAAGCCAATTCCAATTGATCCTTCTTTTTTAGAATTTTTTGCCTTGTAAAATCTATCGAATATATATGGCAAATCTTCTGATGCAATACCTTCACCAAAATCTTGAATTATAATTTCAGTATGAATAGGAGAGTTTGTGACTTCAATATATATAGAACTATTATCATTTGAATGTTCAATGGAATTCTTTAAAATATTTAATAAAGCTTCTTGCATCCAAATACTGTCATGTAAAAGTGATATTTTTTCATTGGTTTTTAAATGTATGTTCATATTTTTTTTATCTAATTTACTGTTCAAACTAGCAATGACCTCATAAATTGTATCAATAATATCAGAGTTTTCTTTTTCAAATAGTATTGCCCTAGCATCTATTTTTGAAACTTTTAATAAATTCTGTATTAAAAAGCTGATTCTTGAAATTTGAACCTCATTATTGTGTAAAAAATGATATTGCTGTTCATTTAATTTATCTTGTAATAAGATATCGTTGTTCACTGTTAGTGTGGAGAGTGGTGTTTTTAGTTGATGAGAAATATCTTGTAAAGTTTGAATTAAAAATTGTTTCTCTTCCATTAAATTATGCATACTTTTTCTAATAACATTTTTCAGTTTATGAAAAGAATTAGCAAGTTTAGCTAGATCTCCTTCTCTATTTTCCTTGATATCAATTGTGTAATTACCTTCAATAATTTTATTCGCTGCAGCTGTTACATTTCTAATTTTTAAGAAAAAAGATTTATATTGTAAGTAATTTAGAAAAATTAGGATTAAACTGAACCCTATTGCTCCAAGGAACATGTTTATGTTGTTTTGGGATATATGTTTATTTAAATAAGGAAAAAGTCTTGAATCCAATTCAGCAGATAGACCATATTGATTTAATAGCATTTCTCCATCACTGGAATAATCTTTTTTATTCGCTGTATCATTTGTAAGTGCTTGTATAATTTCGTATTCATTTTCTGGGTTTTGTGCAACTAGTTTTCCGGTAATTTCACTCCAAATAGTAATATAATCATTTTTTAAATGGTCATATAGAATATGAACTGTGATAACTTGATATATAATAAATAAAAAAGAGATTAATGCTAATGTAAGTATATTAATTTTTATTTCTCTATTTATCATCAAATTACTCCTTACTGACGTCTTTATTCCAGAAATATCCGACACCTCTTTGTGTGATTATACAGTTAGGATTTTGTGGAGTATCCTCAATTTTACTTCTTAATCTTTTTACATAAACAGAAAGAGTATTTTCATCGAAAAACACTTCACTTTCATCTACTATTTTTTTCAATATCTCATTTCTTTTTAACACTTTATGAGGATTTAGCATTAACGTTAATAAGAGTTTGTATTCTAAATGTGTTAAATTTATACTTTTCTCATGCTTAAAAGCTCTGGCCGCTTCAACTTCAAGCTGTATATTTCCAGACCTCAATATAGTATTAGAAGCTGTTTTAATTTTTTTTCTTAATTGTACCTTTACTCTAGATAATAGCTCTTTTACCCTGAAGGGTTTTGTTATATAATCATCTCCACCAATTTCAAGGCCCATTACTACATTTGCCTCCTCATCTAGTGCGGTAAGAAAAATAATAGGTATATCACCTTTTCTTTTAAGATAGGTACATAAATCATACCCATTTCCATCTGGGAGTCCAACATCCAATATAGCTAAGTCAAATTGATTATTTTCGTATTGGTCTTTTGCATCTTGTACAGTAGAAACTCTTATAACCTCAAGTCCTTCTCCTTTTAGAGTAAACTCAATAGCCATTCCTAGATCGTTATCGTCTTCAACGAATAATACTTTATCCACAGTATCTCTCCTCATTTGTCTTTGATTATGACAGTTATTTTACACGTTGATTGGCTAATTTAAAATAGTTTAGTATGGAAATGAAATGGACTTTTAGAGGCTTTTCTGAGTATAAGCATAATACTCAAATCGGCTTGCAGCTTTTCAGCACATAATGAGATACAACAATTACTTAAAGCAGAATACTTACGTAATTCATGCATGCACTTGCTTATATTTTGAAAAACCTTGTAATAGTGTCTTGTTGAATTTGTACGTTTTTATAAAATCAGTAATGTTTTATTTAAGTTATCTTATACAAAAATGTTAAATGAAAATTGGATTCGCATTAATTATGTAAATGAATTTTAAAAAACACTTCATTGAGAATAAGAGCCGAATGGGAGCGGATTTTTGAGAATTTGAAAAGTATGTGTGTACTTAAATAAGTGTATAAAAGCCATTTAAGTGTACAACTTTAAAATATATCTTGAGCAGAGTTACGAGTATATAAAAAGTTAGATTTAGTAATCTTACTAAACTGTAAGATTAAAGTATATATAGTAAGACAAGAGTTATTCAATTAACAATTAAAGACGTCTATACTGAAGGTAATGATTCTTTATTAAGACTTGTAGCATTTTAGCCACTGTTTATATAAAGAAAAAACTACTGTTCTAATCCCAGATTAAACATAGTATATGAGGAGGAATAAAATGAAAAAGATAATAGGATTTCTAGTAGTAACAGCAATTTTTATAGGTATAGGGTTTGCTGTAAATAGGTATATAAATGGTCCCTCACAACCAGTAAACGGTATCATAGTATCTGGAACAAAAGAAAATATATCAGCTGTTAAAAATCTGTATAAAGATCAAAACGTACGAACAGCAGATTATAGTTATAAATTGGTCACAGAAATAATAAAACAAGAACTCACTACCGAACAGAAAGAAGATATTAAGAAATAATGGAAAGAAAAAGGAGAAAATATGACTGAAGAAGAGATAGACAAGGAACTTGATAAACCATCTGTTAGAAAGAAACAATATGTGGTTATTACAAAATCAACAGCTGAAAAATTCTTAAAAAAAGGAATTGTAAGAACACCCTTATCAAAAGAAGATAGTTCAATGACTTCAACCCCAGTAAAAGAAATAAAAGAATTAACGAGTGAAAAAAACTTATTTTATAGAAAAAATGCAGAAGATGAGGAAGTTAAGGATGGAAATTTAAATTTAAATGGACAAATGATACCTGTTCAACATATTGAACAAAATAATTGGATTGGCTATTTTTCATCACCGATAGTAATTGTTAATGAGGAAACATATAAACAATTAGAAGAAAAAGAAGTAAGCCTTTCTTTAATTCAGTTTGCAAAAGAAAATTTTGATTATAAAAATAAAAACAAGGTAAAAAAGGTGGTCGAATACGTTTCGAAAGTGTATGCAGTGAAAGACGAGAATGGTGAGTACGATAAGGATAAAATCTATTTTGTAGAGGTTCAAAATTAATCGGTGAAAAGGATGAGTTGTATGGAGGTTGTTAGATTAGAAAATGTAGTAAAAACATATGGAGAGGGAGAAACCCAAGTACAGGCGTTAAAAGGAATTAATCTTTCCATTCATAGGGGGGAATTCGTAACCATAGTTGGAGCATCAGGTTCTGGTAAAAGTACCTTATTGCATATTTTAGGAGGGCTGGATCGTCCGAGTTCGGGAAATGTGTTTATAGGTGATGAAAATATCTACAATTATAAAGATAATGAACTCTCTATTTTTCGCCGAAGAAAAGTTGGCTTTATATTTCAGTTTTTTAATTTAATTCCTGTCTTGAATGTACAAGAAAATATTGCTTTGCCAGCTCTATTGGACGAAGAACAGGTAGATGATCATTACCTGGATGAAATTATAAAAACCCTTGGGTTAAATGAAAGACGAGATCATTTGCCTTCTGAATTATCGGGTGGTCAACAACAAAGGGTATCTATTGGTAGATCTCTTATAAATAAACCCGATATTATCTTAGCGGATGAACCAACCGGAAATCTAGATACAAAAAATACAAAAGAAGTTCTGAATTTATTAAAAGTAACAGCTAAAAAATATAATCAGACGGTGATTTTAATTACCCATGACCCTGCTATCGCATCAAACTCTGATCGAATTATAACCATTACAGATGGCATGATTATTTCAGATAAACAATTAGTGCAAAATCAAGAAAAATGTGGAGGGGAGGAGTATTGATTCATAGTTACAAACAGTTAAGCCAAAAATATCTCAGAAGTAATATAAAACGTACTTTGCTAACATTAACAGGTATTATTCTAGCATTGGCGCTAATAACAACGATTGGACTGTTTTTTAATAGTGGATACACTTCGGGAATTGAAAATGCTAAAAAAGGTTCTATGGGTTCCGCAAATATTTCAGTTGAAAATTATAATCAAAAGCTTTTCAATATGATAAAAAGTAATCCAAATATATCTTCTTATGGCATTATAACTCCAGGAGAGGTGCTCCATATTCATGAGATAGCTGTCTCTTATATGTATGCAGATCATCAAGCATTGAAGCTGTTAAAGTCTAGTATTCCTGTACATGGTAAGCTACCTTCAAATGAAAACGAGGCTGTTTTGGAAAAATGGATGCTACCTTACTTCGGGCCCAATCTTAAATTAGGCGATATGTTTATTATTCATGAAAAGAAATATAAACTTGTTGGTGTGTTAAATAAGTCTAGTGGTACTCAGGAAAATAAAACAGGTCAATTATTAACATATAAAAATAAGTTTAAAGTTGGAGAAGGTAGCGTATTAATTGAATTGCATAAGTACGCAAACTTTGATGAAGTTGAAAATCAATTTAAATTATTGACGAATAAAGAAAATATAAGAGTGAATAACGAATTAAAGAGAGCCTTAAAGCCTAGTGTGGAGATAATGGTGGCAGCCGCTATTAGTATTGGGATTGTTGTGATTTCTACAATTGTTATTATTTACAATGCATTTCAAATTAGTATAGTAGAGCGAATGAAACAGTTTGGTTTATTGAGGAGTATAGTAGCTACAAAAAAACAAATCAGAAAAATTGTGATAAGAGAAGCAACATTTCTTTCTATTATTGCTATATTCTTTGGGATTTTGTGCAGTGTATTAGTAGTCTTTTTACTTAATCAAGTACTGATAAACGTACTTAAAAACTCTATGGGATATACAATTAAATTAGATTGGTTAATTATATGTGTAAGTTCTTTAATTACGTTGATAACTGTCTATATTTCAAGCTATTTTCCTGCTTTTTTTGCAGGTAGAATTTCACCGTTACTGGCCGTAAGTAGCCGATTAGCTATAAAAAAAGAAAAAATAAAGAAAAAAAAGAGAACAAAACTAAAGAAACCACTATCTTTTCCGTTAAGTATGGCATTAAAAAATATCCAAAGGAATCCAAATAGATATACAGTTACAATCTTGTCTATTATTATAAGTAGTGTACTGTATATCACGTTTACGTTTCTCATAGATACTGTCATTCAGCGTAAACAACCGGAAATTCAAGCTCTAAAATCGGATATATCAGTTACGGTTAATTCAAATTTAGACAAGACTAGCATAGATCATATGAGTCGAAATATTTATAAAGTTAATAACGTAGAAAAGCTGTACAAGCAATATCAGGCAAATGATTTTTATACGAAAGTACCAAAAAATAAACAAATTAAAGAATTACAAGGAAATGAATCGCTGTATCAAAAAGTAAAATATAATAATCAAACTGTAGAAATTGTGAAAACACAAATAAAAGCATACGATGAGAATAGTTTAAAGAAACTAGCTGAAAATGTAACTAGTGGAAGAATTGATATTTCAAAATTAAATCGTGAAAAAGAGGTTATTTTAGTAAAACAAGCTGCATCAAATGATATGAATACAAGTAAAAAATATATAGGTTCTCTAAGCACTTTTCAGGTAGGGGATGAAATCCAAATAACAAGTCAGCAGGAAAGAAAATCTACAGAGGAAATCTCCTACAATGAAGAAAAACTAGAAACTTTAAAAATAGCTGCAATTGTAGAATTGGATATTTTTAATATGAGCAGAGTGATGGATACCATAACTTTTATTACTAGTGAACAAATAGCCGAATATATTACACCATCTCCACAAAAATTAACAAGTTTTGAAATTGATTTAGAGAATCAATCTCAGGCTGATGCTACAATTTTAGATATACAAAAGAAACTCGGTGGAGATGCATCTATAGATGTAAAAAATAATATCGTTCAAAGTAATTTCCATACAGATAATATAATTTATATAAAAATATTAGGGTACGGATTTATAGCTGTTATTACACTGATTGGTTGTGTGAATATTTTAAATACCATTACAGTCAGCATCATTATGAGAAGAAAAGAATTAGCTGCTTTAAAATCGATTGGTATGTCGCAAAAGGATTTGAAAAAGATGATTACTTATGAAGGGCTCCTGTACGGTCTCTTTGGAAGTATACAAGGAATCTTTTTCGGCTGTATGCTTTCATATATTCTTTATGTAGCACTTTCGAATATGGTGTCTTTTGAATGGATTATTCCTTATCAATCTATCTTTATCACATTTATAACTGCACTGTTGATTAGTTATGTAGCGGTACTAATACCACTTCGGAAAATTCAAAAGGATAATGTTATAGATGTAATTAGAGAAGAATAACAGCAGTCATAACAATATGTTATTCGTGAAATACAATGCCTGCAATTCTTGTAGAACTTGCCGTCATTGATAATAAAGAGGAAAATGAAAAGTTAGGTTCAGAATATTGGAGACAGCGTTTGCCTGAAGCGACTTATTCAGGAATATTAGTTTATTATGATTGGCAAGGCATTAATGTCTTATCTTATCGATTATAATATTAGATTACCTGTAATTTTTAGAGTGAAATATAAAGGGATTGTAAAAGAAGGTTATACAAAGTTAAAGCTTTATCAAGAGAAAGTAATTTCTTCTCTTGGTAAGCTTTTTTTAATGAGATAAAGGATAGTTTTGAAATGTATAAAATAGAAAAAGCTTCAGTAAAAGATAAAGAATAGTTAAATGAAAAGAATTAGAACTAAATGAAAGGTGAAAGTGGACACTTGTTAATGATAGTAGGATCACCACATGTCTATCAAGCTAATATTTTAAGGTGTCTCCAAAATAAAAATTTTCTTCTTTTTGAGGAACTACCAAATTCTTAAGTTGATAGATGTGGGTTAACACCAACAAAACGTGAATTTCGTACGCTAAGAAAAATTTTATAAAGAAAAAGCCGATCTCCTCGTATGTTAAGGAATTAACTTTTTAGAGAGTATCTATTTGATACATATTCTTTGTGATTAACTTTAAAAAGCTAATCTATAATTTTTAAAAATGAAGAGATATATAAGAGCTATCGAAACAGCTCTTAAGATTAACATGTTACAGTTTTTTATTATGTAATGAGGTTATCTAATTATCTCCATCCTCTTTGTTATATAATTCATCTTGAATCGAGAGATTCATAAGAAAACATCATCCTTTCTAATTTAGCTTGTTTTGAAAGGATAACGTTTTTTGACATTTGGGGATATTAAAATCTCCTGAGTTGATGGTTATGTATGGTGAACCTATAGTCAAAGAAGTAAGAAGATATTTAGAAATGCATCAAATTTTGAGGAAGTGCTTGTGAACCGTATCATAAATAAATGAGGTTTTGTATGTTCGATTTTTAAATAATACCCAAGAAGGAGTGGATTGCAGTTATAGTAATACTCTATTTTTTGTATTTCTATAATAGATAATTTTTTAAAAAAACAGAATTATCTTGACAGTTATTGAATGGATTGATAAGGTTATAAAAAAATATTTCTTATCCAGAGAGGTGGAGGGACTGGCCTTATGAAACCTCAGCAACAGGTCTGCTTAAGTAGACACTGTGCTAATTCCAGCGGGTGATAATCCTGATAGATGAGAGCTTCCGTTTTTATTTGTCAGTAGCGCCCTCTTTTTTAGAGTGCGCTTTTGTTTTTTCTGGATAGTAACTAAAGGAGAGTAGAAATGGAGAACAAAAATGGGCAAGAATTTCAAAGGAAAATGCAAGCACGTCATTTAGTCATGCTATCACTTGGTGGGGTGATTGGAACTGGCTTATTCTTAAGTTCGGGTTACACTATTCAACAAGCTGGCCCATTTGGAACAATTCTATCCTATCTGATTGGTGCGCTAGTGGTTTATCTAGTTATGCTATGTTTAGGAGAGCTTTCCGTACATATGCCTGAAACGGGTGCATTTCATAGTTATGCAGTTAAATACATTGGACCGGGTACAGGGTATACAGTAGCCTGGTTGTATTGGTTAACTTGGACTGTTGCTTTAGGTTCTGAATTTACAGCCGCAGGATTACTTATGAAGCCATGGTTTCCATCGATTAATGTTTGGGTATGGAGTGCTCTTTTTGCCATTTTGATCTTTTTATTAAATGTCCTGACTGTTAAATTTTTTGCCGAATCCGAATTTTGGTTTTCATTGATAAAGGTTATAGCTATTGTAATTTTTATTGTTTTAGGAGTAGCCGCAATGTTAGGGTTTCTTCCGATGACTCATTCAAAACCAGCACCATTCTTTTCTAATTTTACAAGTGGAGGTTTATTTCCTCATGGTGCTACGGCCATTATGATGACCATGCTTGCGGTTAATTTTGCTTTTTCGGGAACAGAATTAATAGGCATTGCAGCTGGAGAAACAGCGAACCCGGAAAAAATGATACCGAAGGCCATTCGAACTACTCTGTGGAGATTGATCATCTTTTTTGTAGGAACGATTGTTGTTTTATCTGCGTTATTGCCTATTTCCGATGCAGGGGTATTAGAGAGCCCTTTTGTTGCAGTTCTAGAACGAATTGGGGTGCCATATTCAGCTGACATAATGAATTTTGTTATCTTAACAGCCATTTTATCTGCGGCAAACTCAGGCCTTTATGCCTCTTCTAGAATGCTTTGGTCGCTTGCTAATAAGAATACGATATCCCCGATTTTTGGGAAAATGACGAAGCAAGGTGTTCCAATCAACGCCGTCATTTTCAGTATGGTGGGTGGAGCTTTGGCTTTGCTCTCAAGTATTGTGGCACCAGATACTGTCTATATCGTACTTGTTTCCATTTCCGGTCTAGCAGTAGTTATAGTTTGGATGAGTATTAGTGCTTCCCAGTTCCTATTTCGCAGACAATTTTTGAAAGAAGGAAATTCTGAAAAGGATTTGATTTATCGCACACCACTATATCCATTAGTACCAATTGCTTCTTTTAGCCTTTGTCTGGCATCGTGTATTGGAATTGCATTCGATCCAACACAGAGAATTGCCTTATATTGCGGCATACCGTTTATTTTGTTTTGCTATGGAAGTTATTATCTAACAAAAAATCTAAAAAAGAGGGGCTTAGATTATGTCGAACAAAATCAATCCAATTGATGATATTTTATCCCAACAATCCATTATGCTTCTTGACGGAGCATTAGCTACAGAATTGGAGGCGCATGGATGTAATTTGGACGATCCTCTTTGGTCGGCACGTGTGTTACTAGAAAATCCGGAACTAATTTATCAGGTTCATTCAGACTATTTTCGTGCTGGAGCGGACTGTGCCATAACAGCAAGCTATCAAGCTACTATTAGTGGTTTTTCCACGCGTGGAATACAAGAACAGGAAGCTTTGGAGTTAATTAAGAAAACGGTGTTACTTGCAAGAAGGGCAAGAGATGATTTTTGGAAGGAAAATACGCAAACGAATAGGCCTAAACCTTTGGTTGTTGCATCAGTTGGGCCGTACGGCGCTTACCTTGCAGATGGTTCAGAGTATGTAGGCAACTATGGTGTGACAGATAAAACATTAGCAGACTTTCACCGTTCGAGAATGTCTGCGTTAATCGAAGCAGGTGCAGATCTATTGGCATTTGAAACGATCCCTTCCCTGCAAGAAGCAAGAGTATTAGATACATTATTGCGTGAGTTTCCAGAAACATATGCGTGGCTTTCCTTTTCACTAAAAAATGAGAAAGAGATTAGTGAAGGTATGAAACTCGTGGAGTGTGCACGAGTTTTTGAGAAAAGTGAACAAATTGTAGCGATAGGCATCAATTGTGCGCCAGTAACCGTTGTGACTGGTGCAATCCAAGAGTTGAGGGCAAACACCAAAAAACCGATTATTGTTTATCCAAACTCTGGTGAAACTTATAATCCAGAAACAAAAACATGGCATGGTCATGAACAATGTAACGCGTTGAATATTCAATCTGAAGAATGGTACCAAGCAGGTGCACGTTTAATAGGTGGATGCTGCAGAACGACACCTTATCACATTGAGGAGATATCTAACAAGTGGCGTTCTTCCGAGTTTTTCTATTCAAACGAAGCAAAACAGTAATGTAATGGAAGATAATTTATCTTTGTGTGTATTTTCATGATTTAGCTTGTTTGGAATCTACAGTTAGGTTTAGTGGCACAAAATGTCTTTTCAGAGACACAAATGTGGATGGTAGCCTCGGGAATCCAGTGGACTTTTGGGTACCTTAGGTATGGAGAGGAATCAGGGAAAATAAAAACAGCTAGTTTAATAGAAATGGTAGATAACATGCTGAATCTTTTAATGAAGATGTAGTTGATCTAATTGAAGGTGAAGGGGACCAATTATTCGTAATTAAAGTTAACGAAGAGGTTAATTTAGTTATTTAAAAAATAGTTCAATAACTATATGAAAATTTGTTTTGGTAAAAATCCTTGTTGTAGTAGTTAATATGGTCATATTTTTTGTAAAAAAGGATAGATGTAAACAGGTATACTCTCTTGTTCATCTATCCTTTTCTTTTTACCTTATAAAATGTGTGACATTATATTCAATCGTATAAATATAGGATTTCATTACTGTTTCCTTGACTTTTAATAAAATGATAAGAGTTATTTGGTATGCGTATTATTAAGAGTATTCTTCTATTTTAGGAATGCTTTACCCCGCAAAATGAAAGTACACTTTGTTTCCAATCTTAAGTTGATAGATGTGTGGTGCTCCCCTATAAAAACGTAATTATATTGTAGAAAAATAAAATAGAAGGATTACTTACCTTTAGTAAATATGAGAACTTTCTATTTTTGTTATTTACAATTATGCAATATCAGACCTCAGATACACATTCGTTTAGTTGCACATTAGAATATACAAAAATCATGAAAACTCCAGATGAACTTCACACTCTAATAGAAAATCCGGTATATAATAACTATAGAATTTATTAATGTTACATTGATTTTTATCTATTAAGATATATAAAATTTTGATACGGAATACTAGGGTAAATAACTTCTCATAAGAAAGTAATAAAGGAGAATAACTATGACAAGCACTGTACTCGAATCAAAAAAAACTAATATTACAGAAGAAGATGTTGAAATTTTAAAAATAATGGCGCATCCAATTCGTTTACGTATTGTAAACGAGCTAAGCAAGCATAATACTTTTAATGTTTCTCAGCTAACAAAAATTTTAGAGATACCCCAATCATCTGTTTCACAACATTTATCGAAAATGAAGGGTAAAGTACTAAAAGCTGAACGTAAAGGCTTAGAAATTTATTATTCCATTCGTAATAACAAAGCAACTCAAATTGTCGGCATACTTGGATATTAAGCCATATATACAATTGCGTAAAGATAGAGTAGTACCTGAAAAGGGTGCTACTCTTTTTGGACTCTATAAACACAACATGACAAATGTTACTTTTCCATAAAAGAACAAGAACAAGAACAAACTAGGAATTATGTTTTCCTACATCGAATATAAACGCACCTGTCAGCATATAACTAAACGCAACTCATCAAACCGCTGGAGGGATACAATGTCTTATAGAACGGTTCATACCGATTTTCATAAATAAGTGTAAATGAATAACTTTAACGAAAATGTATAATGTTTACACGAAAAAACAGTATAAGTTAATTTTGTTTACCTAAATTTAATAATTGTTGACATATTAATGCATACTTAATTATAATAAATTTATATTAATTTTCAAGTAAAACTAATGGAGAAAAATACTGGGCATTAAAAGTAATTTAAGTATGTAATTAGGATGTTCTCTCTCACTTCTCTTAATCTTTTAGATTTTAATCTCATATAATTATGAGACTATTTTTTTTATCTTTTTAAAAATATAGTTATGTATACATAAAAGTTAGAGAATTATTTTCTCTAACTTTTATGCGCTAGTATTTAAAATTAAAAAGATGGTGGGGTTACTCCAAATATAACAGTGACTTTGTGTAGAGAAGTGTTTTCCCATTTATGTTTTGCGTATGATGGTATTTTAACACTATCACCTTGATTGAGAAGTAAAACCTCATCATTTAGATATAGTTTTACTTGTCCTTCCATAATAAATGCTATTTCTTCACCTTTATGTGCCACAGGCTCCATAGATGAAGCGGTTTGAGGTAGCAG
>OVBC01001098.1:0-27947 GCA_900406465.1 Noccaea caerulescens | reverse complement strand
CAAATGATGTTACAGATAATATCTGTTGTGCAATATCAGTACATGAAAATGCTGAAGACGATCGTTAACCTAGAAGCTGCGATGAAAAAATTGACAAAAAGCTGAAACACGTACCACTACACTACAATGGAGAGAGCCTTGGTTGCTCTCGAGGAGATAGAAAAAATTGGTAGACTCGTTAATAGACTAGAGATTGTGGAACGATCGGTTCGAGTCACGGCGGATATCGCTGTTGAGAAACAGGCGTCGGTGGTTGCAGCCATGGAAGAGACGGAGGAGGAGCGAAAGAGGTTGAAGTCAGCGCTCGTTACATTGCATGTATCATCATTAATGAAATCGTAATTTCTCGATTGTTTGTTTGAATGGTTTTCTTTTAAAGTTTGGAATTTGAGTTCCATTTGTTTGGTCCTATGTGTTCTGTGTTGTGCGGAAGCTGCAAGTCAATTCACAAAACGTCTTTTTGTCCATTAACTTGGAACCGGTTATAACCCAAATCCCGGAACAATTTGTTTAAAACCTCTAATACAAGTTAACAATTAAAAAACTCTTTCAAGCTAATGTGAAAAAGCTTGTAGTCCAAGTCAAACAAAAAGCCTTGTTAATTCAATTGTATTGTTTGACCATAAGAATGTCGGAGCATAATCTTTGAGGAACTTGTTGCAGCTCTTTACCTTCTTGCCACGCCTGTCCTACGCATACACCAGGACCTATATGTCGTATGTAGATCACCACACTGTCGTTGAATGGATATGGATGCTTCGCTGCAACATTAAGTATGAAAGAAAAAATATAAGAAACTATTAAGTTTCGGGACACTCTTTAGCTTTAGCTAACTTAACGTGTGTGAATCAGTGGATTAAAGTTTCAGACTAATAGTGTGTCTCTGCGAGGAAAGTTGAAACGGCTAATCCAAGCAAAGAACCTTACCTGGTCGAGGGAAGCCTTGTGGGTAATCTTCAATATTAAGAAGTCCATTACCAAATGTGCATGCTATGTCGCACGGCTCTTCTGTAGCCATAACTTCCATAGCTTCATTAACCTCAAAGTATAGTGGACTGAAAGCGTCGGCAAGGGTTGAAACGATCGGTCCACCTGCAGGATTAATGGCATTTCTAGAGATCTTTGTTAAAAATATATTGCCACAGAAGTAACAACATTACAGTCACTTTACTAATGCCACTGACCTGCGAAATGGTCATAAAGATGCACACAAATCTGTAACTCTCTTAAATGCAACAGTTGCCTAAGGAAAGTCGGATATGTTATAAAAAAAAAATGGAAGGCAGATGAGCAAAAAAGCCTAAACAAGAAACCATATTGAAATTCATTTGTTTAACTTTACTATATCAATTCCAAAGATAAGCTCATATATGACCTATCCATTGTTAGATAGAGTTCCACATCTACTTAACTATGCCTTAAATCTTAGGATGTAACCACAGCAACTGCAGATGGGATAGTGATCAACTGATCACGTGTTTATATTTGAGGGAAACATCAATTGGGTCAGGACTCACCACAAACACGTCCATAGATTTGGCCATTGTTGGAGGAAAACACAGCCTACCAAGAAACATATAAGCTATGTCAAGAAAGATACTGCAGGATAGATCTTATAGGGATGGAAGTGATATCGGTTCCACTTACCATTCTGAAGGAATTTATCCAAGATATGATTAGTGGACCTAAACAGTAAGAGAAGAATATCTTAGAAGTTGTCAAGAGCATATAGACATCAGCATACAAAAAAACAAAACCATAGATAGATAACATACAAATTCACTGACTTGTAGGGACTCAGATCTAAAATGGATTACCCTTAGTTGTTCGGCAGTTAAAGTATTCAAGTGAAACTTCCGCATCTCCAGTAGATAACAACTTGGATGCAGTCATTTTAGCTAACTTTGGATCTTCATAACGAGCGCCTGCTATTTCCCACGCTCTTGATATAAGCCTGCATATACATATATCTCATGAAAACCAGCCGACAAAAAAAAAAAACATGCACTAAGTGTTCTTTCCATGTCTGATTTCATCAGAAATTAATTGGCTTATGAATCCAACTTTTTCCAAACAGACATATGACAACCACATAACTCAAAGTCTAAACATCGATAAGAGTTCAGCAAGAATGACCTTGGCTCTACCAATTTAAGCAAACGGTGGCGCCTCTCTTCTGGGATATCTTCAATCTTTTTCCTGTACAGTATGAGTATCAACTCTTTATCTTTTTGTTTTATAAAATGCCATGATTAGAGGTAGTGTAACTCTAACTGATGGTATCATTTTATACTCTTGCTATAAGATACACAAAGTTATTTATCAACAGGTAATTCAATAGCTCACCAATTGGAGAGAAAACCTGAGACAATACTAAATTTAGTTTGGATAATTATAAGAATTCCTTGTAGCCAAGTGAGAGAAAAAGAGTAAACTGAAACTGCAGCATCTACCTAGTCAATTTGCCATAAAATATAGCTATCATTTGCGTTGTGGTGACTACTATCTGCTTCGACTGAATCAACTAAATCAGACACTAACCAGAGATAAGCAGCTGGGTTATATGAAGCAGGGTCCAATGGAATCAACTCCTTGGGTGGATCAAGAAACGTTACAACATCAGATTCATCAACGTAAACTCTTCTACCAGTGAGAAGAGTTTCATAGGGTTTTTCATCCCATGGAGACTCATATTCTCTCCCTCCCTGAACCGCCAGGACCACACCACGTGACAACCCTGGAAAATCCAAAAAAATTTCTATCATACTAAGCTCTCGCTTCTCTCTCTCTCTCTCTCTCTCTCTCTCTCTCTCTCTCTTCAGATAGAAACCCATCAAGAGCAAACGATTTTCACTCTTTAGACACCACCCAACAAGAGCAGCTGAAATTTTATCTGGCATTTCTATTTTACTTCTGTTTATTCCGTCTTTTTCCAACTTCGTCAATGGAAAAACCCATTAAAGTAACTCAGGAACACAGAGTCACCTCAATTTTATATCGACCTAGCTACTTGAAGTGTGTGAACTTAACGAAAAAGTACGCTTGCCCGGGAAAAAAAATACATTTTGTATGAAAGAGACGAGCTTAGCTCACTTTTCGAGAGAGGAAATCCGAACTGAAGCTTATCACTCCGGCGAAGTAAGCCGTGAACCACCGGAGGAAGTAGCGGATTCCGAACAAGCCAACTCTCCCCAACCGCCCCTATCCTCATCTCCGACAACACGAAAAATATTTCCAAACCATTTTTCTATAAATTGATACTATAACACGGTTTCAAACATTAGGGCCGTCATTTTAGGGCCTTAATTAGGCCCATATTTACATTATGGGCCGAGTTACATTATTTTTAGTTAACCAAAACACACTACATACGTACTAACATCCCCCGCACTTTCCTTGTGCTCTATACTAGCGATGTCGATCGAACTGAATTATCGGAGCTTCTTACAAGACCTTTAGCATCGCACAGCAGTTTCACCACCTCTCTCATCGTCGGTCTCTTCGCCGGATCTTGCTCCGTACAAGTCAGTGCCAGTTCCGTCACTTCAATCACTTGCTCCCTTAGACTCGAATCCAGAAGCTCGTCCACCAGAATCGGATCCACAATTGTCGTTACCATGTCGTCGACATCGTTGCTGCTCAACACAGATCTCACCCAGCTAACTATATCTGTGTTCTCCGGGAACGATTTGTCCACCGCTCTCTTCCTCGTGACTAGCTCCATTAACACAACTCCGTAACTGTATACGTCTGATTCTCTTCCCCTCACGGTCTTGAAAGCGTTCTCTGCACAGTTTCAAGTGTTAAAATTAGCTAATGATCCACAGAAAGAAGAAACAGAGTATCTATCACGTACAAAACAGAGTATCTACTACTTTAACTGACTCCTAACAGAATCATTAACCGGTAACAAACTCGGTTAAAGCAAGTCTAATCTGTATAATGAGATGATTCGTTTACCTGGTGCGATGTAACCGGTGGTGCCGGTAACAGTGGCGGTTGAGACGGTTGAGTCATCAAGAAGGCGAGCCAAACCGAAATCACCAATGTGAGGCTCCAAATCAGAGTCCATGAGTATGTTTTCCGGTTTAATGTCACGGTGAACGATCGGAGGATGACAGTCATAGTGTAGATAAGCAAGTCCGTGAGCGACACCGAGCGCTACATTGAACCTTGCAGACCAGTCTAGCTCAATTTCTTTCGAGCTAACACCGTGAAGAACGTCGTAAAGGCTTCCTTTAGGCATGTATCTATACAACATCAAGCCGTCGTCTTTCCTCAGCCAGAACCCTTCTAACTTAATCAGATTCCGGTGCCTGACT
The DNA here is from genome assembly GCA_900406465.1 of Noccaea caerulescens. NCBI lineage: Eukaryota > Viridiplantae > Streptophyta > Magnoliopsida > Brassicales > Brassicaceae > Noccaea > Noccaea caerulescens. Next base: position 23,625 of record OVBC01001098.1, on the reverse strand, counting down.
TTCCCGATCGTTTCGATCTCTCTCATCATGCTCTGGTTCGCGCGGATGTGAGACGCGAAGACGAGTCTTTTCACAGCGTAGACTTCCCCTGAGCCCATTGATGCTCTGTAAACGATCCCGTGAGCTCCTTTTCCGATGATGTACTTCTCGTTTAGGTTGTCAGTTGCTGCAAGAACTTTGTTCAGCAATAAAGATGGACCTTCCTCTGTGAAGACGTAAGAAGCATCTTTCATTTCTGGTCTTTCTCTTCCTCTACCACGGCGTAGGCAAATGAAAACAAGACCAAGAATCAAAACCACGATGAACAAAGAGGCGAAGACAGCTATTAGGACGATTTTCCAGGCGCTGAGGCCGCTCTTGCGGGTTTTAGATAGATCGTCGCAGTAATCAAACTCGCTGCGGCTGTTGTTGCTAACGGGGAAGGAATGTGGAATGCAGAGGTTTGGATTACCTGAAAACGACGCCGGATCAGAGATCAACTGATCCTTTAACTTTTCCGGTATTGGACCGGTGAAGTGATTGTTGGAGACATCAGCGTGAAGCAACGAGGTGAGATCTTCAAGAACTGATAAAGAGCCTGTCAAGTTGTTGTTGGATATGTTGAGTCTTGTTAGTCTAACAAGATTCCTCAACTTGACTGGAATCTCACCTGTCAGTCCGTTTCCACTGACGTCCAAGCCATAGATCAGATTCTGCAAGGACCCGAGCGACAAAGGAATCTCACCGCCAAACGCATTTCGAGCAATCCGAAGATCCGAGAGCTTCACAAGCTCAGCCAAGAACGGTGGAATGCCTCCTGAAAACCGGTTTTCGGTGAGAACCAAAGTGGCTAACCCTTTCCAGGTACTGAAGTTCGAAGGAACCGAACCGTTTAACGAGTTGAAACCAACGTCAAAACGCTCGAGACTCAAGCAGTGAGATAGCTGAGAAGGTAGAGAGCCTTCAAGAAGATTATGTGAAAGATTCAGGTATCCGAGGGGTTTTAGATCACCAAGCTGTGGAGGTATTCGTCCTTTGAGTTTGTTTCGAGAGAGATTGATGCTCGAGAGATTCCTCAAGCTTCCGAGGCTTCGTGGGATCTGTCCTTCGAAGTTGTTGCTGTTGAAATCAAGAAATGAAAGGCTATGATCCTGAGAAGAAAACTCAGGGAGAAGACCTGAGAAGTTGTTCTCTCTAAGGATGAATCTTCTGATGGTCTTACAGTTACCTATAGAAGTCGGTACTTCACCGTTAAACCGATTAGATCCCAAGTTGAGCACTTGCAGCTTCTTCCCATGGCAGAGATTCGGTGGTATCCCTCCTGTAAATCTGTTGCTGATAAAGTCAAGCTCTTCTAAGCTGCTGTTCACACCTAAACCATGTGGTATTACTCCACTAAAGCTGTTGCTGAAGAGAGTAACGATCTTTAGATTCTTGAGCTCAGTCATTTCCACAGGAAGCTCTCCGGTGAGATTGTTTTGATAAACTAGCAACTGAGCAAGACTGTGAATCTTCCATATCTCTACCGGAATCTCGCCTGTAAACCGGTTTTCGAAAAGCTCGAGACTTTCTAGCTTCTTCAGCTTCCCCAATGCGCTTGGTATTACGCCTTCAAGCTGGTTATTGTTGAGCTTCAACAAGTTTAAGCTACTGCAGTTTCCGAGCTCTGGAGGGATGCTTCCAGAGAGACGATTCTCGGAGAGATTAATAGTTTTGAGCTTCATCAACATACCTAGTGATGAAGGAACAGTACCTGACAAGTTACCACTCACAATGACTAGATCTTCGAGGTTACTGCAGTTGCCTAACTCAGGAGGAACACCGCCTTGGAATCCATTGTAGGACAAATCTAAAGTCAGCAGATTCTTGCAATTGGTTGAACCGAGACGAATCGGTCCGGTTAAGCTGTTGTTACCAACAAACAGGTCAGTGAGATTCTTCAAAAGGTTGAAACTTTCAGGCAACGAACCAGATAACTCGTTCTTGTGCAGATACAGAAGCTGGAGATTACTGCAGTTACCAATCGACTCAGGGATGGTACCGGAAAACTGATTCTCAAACAAACGAAGATCCAAGATTTCTTTAGCCGAGCCAATACTTTGAGGAATCGGACCGGTTAGATTGTTGTACTCAACGTGTAAAGTCTGCAAACCGGGAATTCGAAACAAGGATTCAGGTAACTCACCGGTGAGGTAGTTTTCGTAAAGATAGAGATCTTCCACGTTCTTCAAGTTTCCGAGAGTGTCTGGGATCTTACCAGTGAACTCGTTTTGAGACAAATCTAGATACAGGAGATTAGTACAGTTTCCTAAACTGGAAGGTATTGGACCGGAGAGACTGTTAGTGCTCAGATCCAAAATCTCTAAGCTTTTGAGCTTTCCAATTTCAGGACCCAATTGGCCTGAAACCCCTGAGCGAGTGAAGTTGAGAGACGTAACTTTCTTGGAACCATCATCACAGGTGATACCGAACCATTTACATGGAGTAGCTTCTTCAGATGCGTTTGTCTTCCATGTCGAAGTTACTTCTTTTGGTACTTTGTCCAATTGCTTGAGAAGTGAGAGTAGAGTTAACCCATCTGAGTTTAGACAAGAAACAGAAACTATGCGGGTGGAGGAGAGAAAGAGACAGAAAAACAGAAGAATTTCGAGCAACCCAAGATTCTTCATCTGAGATTAAGAATCAAATCAAGACACATGCAAAGTCTCAATCAAGATTTAAAAATTTAGAAGCTCTCGCTTCAGCAAAGTGAAGTTGGCATGAGAGAGAGAAAAGGAGAACAAAAGGACAGAACTTTGATTGATGGGCAAATAACTGATAATCAATCTGAATCTTTCGGATATTTGAACCTAACTTTTCAACGCGTTCCCTTTTCTTTTCGCTCGCCGTTTCTCATTCGTCGTCTTCGTTTCCCTTTTCAGACACACGTGTTTAGAAAGAGTCTTCTCGGTTTCTTTGCTTCTCTTTATGAAACGTGAATCATTTGACGATTGTACAACGACGTCGTTTTACATCCGTCTTGAGAGAACTTTTCATTAATTAGCTAATCTCTTTTGTCCACTACAAGCTTTGTTTAGTGGATGGTCAATTAGTGCAGCTTGGCAGGTATGGGACCATTATTCATTTTAGTACTAACAACCCATATCAAATATTAAATAATTGTTTTCAAACGTTATCATCGTGTCAATGTCCATTATCTAATTTAAATTTGATAAAATACGTGTATAAGATGCTAAGAATTCGATTTGTTAACTCAGCTAAACGATAACTAGAGCATAAGCATTTGACTTTCAAATTATAATTAAGGAGAGAAGGGTATATTCTAAATATCTAAACCAACTTGTAAGTATTCTTCAAAAGGTTTCTTTGTAATTTTGCGTTGGTTATTCATGGTTTACGATTGAGTTGGACTGAACAATATATAGAAACATTTTTCAAAACTATCGTTTATCATGCTCATAACATTTCTCACTCTCTAGTCTCTACCAATGTTGAACATATACAGGTGTAAGTATCTCAATCTTGAGAGACTTGTGAAACTTACTAAAGGTGTGAGTACGTGACTTGGCCATCATTCAGCTACGCCAATTAGATGATAACTCAAGTTCCACATCCTCTTCCCACCAAGTTGCGGACTGCAACATCATCAGTTTCAGACAAGATTAAGCTACACAGTGCTCGTAAAAGAAACAGACAAACAAAATCTAGAGCAATGTGCAAAAACAACCTTGTAGCCCCTGCGCAGGAACTCGAGTGAGCTTCCTTTCTCTTCTTGTAGTCCAAGAACCTGCAACAGCTCTTCCTTCGTCTGTATGCATCCACATCAATCACAACTTATTACTTTTTTTTTCAGAGGTGAGATTGGTTTAAGACGAAAGTTTAATGTATTATGCACATACTTCACCAAGGGTGAAACGAGTTGGACTTTCTGCAACACATGCAAATGAACCATCAGATTGCTTAAGCATCACCTGCCATGGCCCTGCATTAGATTTTCCATATCAGATATGAACAGAGTAAGCACTCTCTCAGTGTTTCTCATATCTGATAGAGAGATTGAGACAAACATCGCATCGTGTTCAGTGTTCAAGGAAGTCACAATACAGAGATAGGTTCAACACAAATGGTGCCACTGAATACTTTTAGTCCCTGGAAAGAGTATTTCAGCATTTACCAGGATATTGTCGAAAAAGTGCTCCGTTGTAGTTCAACACATATGGTGCCACTGCCACTGTCTTAGCCAAGCAAACACAAAAAACTATTAAGGCGCTTCATTTATGCAACCAGATCTGCTGAGGACAAAAAGTCATCCTAATTGGCAAGTACCTTTGAATACTCTCTGATTCGGATATAGAAGACGGGAATAAACTGAGAAAGAAACCGGTAGTGCAGATCTTTAGGGGGAAAGCCAAGTAGCCCTAGGTCAGCACTGCACTAAAGTTCAGTTGTTACCAGAAGTGAGGAAACCGAGAGAGATTGAGTAACGCATGAAATTGAGGTCTTGATAGAGGCAATACCGTAAGGTATCTAGCTCAAGATTAAAGAGAAGAGCTGGAGTTGAACTGGCAAACGTTTCCTGCAAGTATACACCAACAACTTACAGATTGCAATGGATTCAGAAGGCACAAAGAAAAAAATCGAAAATGACTATAGCCAGTGAACGTATCCAAACCAAGTTCCATGTTAAGATAAGAAAGGATAAAAGGATTCCTATACCACAAACTTCTCTATAACAGAGAGTTCTCGAGTGCTGCAGTTGATAAACATATAAAGGGTCGGTGGCTCCTTGGGCTCCCAAGTACCTGTAGGAACACACAATCTTCATGAAAAAATGCAATAAAAAATCCTTGAGAAAAAGGAAACTTTTAATTGGAAAAAATTGAATTTTTAGCTATACCTTCGTTTTCATCTTCAAAATCAAAGTCCAGGGTGCTCCTTATGGCCCTGAAGAAATTGGAGACAGAAGTACCAGGTATATCATCTAGAGAACGAATACTAATGCCCTCAATCTGATGAGAAACACACACACACAAAAATCAAGCCTTTGGTAATCATAAGGTGTTCAATATATCAGATGGTAAGTCCTAACACATGCAAACTGGAAATTCCACTGTTACCGAATCAAACGCCGCTTTGAAGAGTTGTGAAGCTCTGCGCTTCTCAGGCTTGTCAGGAAAAACCTGAAGCATTACGTTTGATATACATAAGTCAGAGAGAACCAAATAAGAAGGAGCACTAATAAACAGAGTAGTCAAGGAGATAGATTACAATGCAAGCTCTCGTCTCTATTTTCTCCTGAAGTTTCCGAACAACGGATAAGGCCAGTTGTATGTTGGCATCAATAAAGTCGTCTGAAGAACCCTACACAACGTTTGCAAGTCCAACACAATTTACACAGATACGCTAAAACGAAGCAACAAAAGCATAAATTGGAAATTAGAACACTAAAAAGTCTCAACGATAGCGAGAAAAAAATAAAACCTTGTATGAAGAAATGCTACTGGGCAGAGGCCTACAGAAGAACAGAAGAGCAAAAGGCAGCATTATCACGACGAGCCAATAACACAAAATTGTGCAATTCAGATGAAAGAAGAAGTGGATAATTACGGAAAGTCGATTTCCAGACGAGGTTTGGATTCCTGGAGAGCGAATGCAAGAGAATTGGCGGCGTCAGATACCAGAACCTCGTAAGACTTGGGCTTGTAAACGGAGACACCTCTCCTAGGGTCGGAGTCAGGAGAAGCAGATGAGAGTGCGCCGCCACTGTTTGCGATGGCTCCGCATCTGACTCTGCTGGCTATAATCGAGGGAGAAGAGAAGAGCGCCGGTAACATCGCCATCGCCATTTTTGATCTCTCTCTCTCTCTCTGTGTTTAGAAGTGTAAGTGTCAGTGATAACACTAGCTAGACAGTCTAATCCGCACAACTTCATGACACGTGGTTGAATCCTGTTATCTTATCATAACCGGATTGAACCGGAATTTTATTGGTGCCTTGGCGGTTATCGAACCGGCACACTTTAAACCAATACAACGGCGTTTTGACGTCTTGAAACTGTTGTTAACGGCCGTGACTGTATGCAGAGCTATTATCCACTGCGGCTGGGTTCATGATTAATTTTCTTGATAACCGTTGATCTCTACTTAGTCTATTTGTCATCGACGGCTATGAGTGCTTTTATATCTAAGTTCGAGTACTGAGAAAACACACAATAACAGAAAACAAGCGCCATTTGAGTCTTCTACTCTTCTTTTTAACTTCCTCCTCTTTGTTTCTCCTCTTAACTAAGAAAGTCTCTCTTTCCCGGGAAAGTTTAATTTTCTATCTGCTCTACGAAGATCGTCGGCCGACGAACGAAGATGAGGAATCAGACGGATTGTCACCTTCTGTACGCGGCGTTCGTGTTGCTTCTTCTTCTTGGATCAGTTTCTCGATCTAATGCAAGGCCACGCACTAATCGATGTAAGTATCTCTATCAATTTCCCGAGAACCTCGGTTTAGAACATGAACATTGAAATCTTTTAGGCACGATTGTTAAGATTTTCGTTGATTTCATAGATGGTGAACGTAATTAGACTCTAGTTTATGCTTCGAATAGAGGAAATGAACATAAATTTCAGATTCTTCCCTGATTTGCTTCAGCGGAGGAGCAAGAAAATGCATTCGGAAGTTAAATTAAAGCGATGATCGATATTTTCCCTGATTCGCTAACTGTTGGAATCTTCGTTGCAGCGCCCGGTTTCATGCGATTTATTACTAACGCGACTGATTTTGCATCGGAGGATTACTACGACTACATAATCGTCGGAGGAGGAACGGCGGGATGCCCACTCGCCGCCACACTGTCCCAATCTTTCCGCGTTCTTCTTCTCGAACGTGGCGGCGTTCCGTACAACAGACCTAACGTGATGTCACACGACGGTTTCTTGTCCACTCTCACAGACGTCAACAACTTCGACTCGCCGGCTCAGTCCTTCGTCTCTGAGGAAGGAGTCCCTAACGCGAGAGGTCGTGTTCTTGGAGGAAGCAGCGCAATCAATGCCGGATTCTACAGCCGAGCTGATAAACAATTCTTCGATAATTCAGGTCTCAATTGGGATTTGACTATGGTGAATCAGTCTTACGAGTGGGTGGAGAGAGCTATTGTGTTTAGACCTCAGCTCAGGACTTGGCAATCAGCAATTAGAGATGCGTTGCTTGAGGTTGGTGTACATCCGTTTAATGGCTTCACATTGGAGCATAAAGTTGGGACTAAGATCGGAGGTTCCACGTTCGATCGTGCTGGGAGGAGACACAGCTCTGCAGATCTTCTCAGGCATGCGAGGAGTTCCAACATTAGAGTCGCAGTTTACGCAACTGTGGAGAGAGTGTTGCTGGCTTCATCTCCGAGTGATTCAGGTTCCAATGTCTCTGCAATTGGAGTTGTTTACCGAGATCAGCTGGGACGTTACCATCACGCCCTGATCCGGGACAGAGGAGAGGTGATACTATCTGCTGGTTCACTCGGTAGCCCACAGTTGATGTTTCTTAGTGGAATTGGTCCAAGGAGTTATCTTTCCACTTGGGGGATCCCTGTGGCTCTTGACCAGCCTCATGTGGGAGATTTTATGTATGATAACCCGAGGAATGGTATCTCCATTGTTCCTCCGGTTCCAATGGAGAACTCACTGATACAAGTTGTGGGTATTACTGAAGAAGGGGCTTTTCTGGAGGCTGCTTCCAATGTGATTCCGTTTGCGTCACCTATACATTCTGTCTTCATCAGAGCACCGGCTTCACCTTTGTACGTTCCTGTGACAACTATAATGGAGAAGATCCTAGGTCCAGTGTCTGTTGGTTCACTAAGGTTGGCCTCAACGGATGTGAGGATAAACCCTGTTGTTAGGTTCAACTACTTTAGTGATCCACAGGATCTGGAGAGATGTGTCAATGGGACTAGGAAGATTGGAGAAATACTCAGGAGCCGAGCCATGCAGGACTTCATGTTCAGGGAATGGTATGGGAGCCGTAGGTTCAGGTTCGTTGGAGTTCCATTACCTATGGACCAAACAAATGATCTGGTGATGGCAGAGTTCTGCAGACGAACTGTGAGCACAATCTGGCACTACCATGGAGGCTGCGTTGTGGGGAAAGTAGTGAACTGTGATCTCAAAGTCGTTGGTGTTAATTCTCTCAGAATCGTGGATGGATCAACCTTCAATATCTCTCCTGGGACTAATCCTCAAGCTACCTTGATGATGCTTGGAAGGTAAAAAAACACTATCAAAGCGTGTATACTCTTTGAAATTTTGTCATTGATTTTTGGTCTGACTAAACACAAATGTCCACATGGATATAATTGCAGGTACATGGGGCTGACGATGCTGAAGGAGAGAATGAGATTCAAATGATTCCACGGATGAGCTTGATGGCATTTTCTGGTTTAGTTTGCTGTATATAGCTCACACTATCAAGTGCTTCTATATACTCTTTTCATTTTTTCATTCATTCAATAGACTCCTCGATTACTTCACGTAGTAATAGCTTCTATAGTTCATGTAAACAGCTGGACTGAGATGTAAGGATAAATAGCTTGATCTTACTCAAGAGTAGACATTACAGTAAAGTTTCAAACCTCCATGTGTCAGAAAGCAAAGGACATGTTCATATTGCATAAATACATACCAGAGCAAATTTAAATCTTGGTAATGTGAAAACAAGAGGCAATATTCTTCTTTATCTTCTTTTTGGCACACTATGATGACCGCTTTTGGAATTTGTTCCATGTAAACGTTTCTTCTTGAAGTTTTCTGGAATCTCCTAGTTCTTTCTGTAAAGGAAGATAAGACATTGGAAATGCAGACCTATCATTCTCATCTGTTGATGTCCTGGAATCCAATACCTTCCCATGAAGCTGTCTAGTCTTTTTCGTCGTTTTGCCCTCTTTTATATATGCGTTGTTGCAAAAGCTAAATACTCATTCTTGTTCTGTATCAATCCGCAACCTCTCTGGATTCCAAAAAGCTTCTGCTGCAGTAAAGAACGAGTCTGGTTCTCCTTATATGGTAATCAGATTAGTAGCAGCTTCCTGTTTGTTGTGAAACTTTGGTTTCTTTGCATCTCTCCTTGCACCGTTTTTACAAAAGTAAGCTGTCGAGTAAGCAGCAGAACAGGACACATGGATCAACAACAGCAACAAGGTGATAAGAATCTGACTGTGTTCGTAGGACCCTGGGGAGGAAATGGAGGAACCGTTTGGGATGATGGGATCTATCATGGTGTCCGTGAGATCAAACTTGTATATGATCACTGCATCGACTCCATCTCTTTGGTCTACGATAAGAATGGTAAACCTGTAAGATCAGAGAAGCATGGAGGTCATGGAGGCAACAAAACAACAGAGGTAATGTTCCTGTCTCGCTTTGGACTCTGTTTCTCTACCTCCGACTCTTAGATTTTGGTTTCTTTTACATGAATCGAGTTTCTGCAGATAAAGCTGCAATACCCAGATGAGTATCTGATTGGCGTGAGTGGGTACTACTCTCCAGTGGTTCATGGTGGCACTAATGTGATCAGATCAATGACCTTCACGAGTAACAAACAAGTGTATGGACCTTACGGAGTTGAGCAAGGAACACTCTTCACTTTCTCAGTCGATGGAGGACGCATTGTTGGCATCAACGGTCGGAGCGGCTGGTACCTTGACTCCATCGGCTTCCGTTTATCACGCCCTAAATCAACCAAGATGATCCACAAGCTTCGGAAGAAGATTCACTGGCTCACAAGAATAGTAGCATGACAAGGTCTTTTGCATAGAATATAAAACGTTACTGCATAAAATGTAAAACTAGACTCTTCAAATAAAGATGTTGCTTGCTAGATGTGTATCTTATCAACGAAACCTAAATGCACGACTCAAAAGGAAATCATATCATTGAAACGGTAAGAAAACTAAAAACACACGAAGGTTTTTTCTATAGAGTTATAAACAAAGCATATCTCAAAGTGAGCAATATACACAAATGCGCCAGTGTTTGCAGATAATAGCTGTAACATCACGATAAAGATCTCGTCCAAAGTGGCAGATAGTCCAAGCACGGTTGTTGTTGGTTTAGCTCATTTAACCTCTGGCTTTAAGCTCTGCAAGCCTCCTGGACAAATCGTCCTCATCGACTTTCTCCTCTGTCTTAGTAGGAATGGCATGACCAGCAGGCTGAGGTAGTCCCACAGAGACTTCAAGACCATAGTCATCTGCTACTTGCTGCATCAGGCTGTTGACTTCACCTTCTGGCGTGGACAATGAAGTTGAACCAGCCATGGCGTTCTCCATGAACTCAGCTTGGACCTCCATGTTCACAAACTGCTTCTCGAATGAATCCATTGTCTCTGACATCTTCTGAAGATTCCCTGTTTAAAAGAAACATAAAAACAGATCAGAACCTCAAGTTGTATACATCTCAATGATCAAATTATACTTCTACTCTACATCTCAGTTGCATACACGAATAAGTATGCAAGTGAAAGTAAAGGATTTTATCAATCAAAGAAGAAAAAGATGAACACTTTCTGTGTTTCCATAACAACGAAATCTTCCTAACTATTCGGAAGCATCCTTCAAGTCCACATTACCATAAAGTATCCTAACTCTTAACTACTACATAAACCATGGTGGTGATGCCTCGTTCAGGCTCAATTTCATAAACAAAGCCCTGATTAATGATCGGCAACAACAATACTGAAAACTCGGAATTACAATCAAACACATATGAACAGCATAAACTGATGGAAAGACGAAATTTTTTGACAATTCAACAGCAGCAAATGGCGATGATATATACCTGTGGCTAGAGAAGACTCAAGAGATTTGACGATGTTGGTCATTGATTTGGTGATGGTGGTCATCTTGGCCTGGGTGTCTAAGCGAGCAACAACAGCGTCAAGGCGAGAAGCGAGACGGAGGTAGTTCATTTGCTCGCTACGCTTACGAATGGCGTTCTCGGCGTAGATCCGAGCACCATCCATGTTCCCCTTCTCGATCGCCTTCTTCACCTTGAGTTTCTCTGCCTTCTCCTCCTTCTCGCACTTCCTTGATTGCCTTTGCAGAGATTTCGACGTGAATTTCAGGTCGAATATCTGATTCATCAGCTTGTCTGTGTTACCCATGTTGATCGATTCCTCTACACCTCCTCCGGAATTCGCTTGGATCTCTCTGTAGAAATTCGAAGAAAAAAAAGCAGAGAATTAGGGTTTTCTCCGAATTTGGGAAAAGATCTCGACGCGTTAATTATACTTTTTCTTTCGTAGAACAGAGAGATTGAAGAAGAATAAAGTAGGAAGGAAGCGAATAAAGTAAAGATAATGTTGAAGTCAACTTTGGTTTTCCTAATTCAGATCGGACTTCACCGGTTCAGATTGAAATCGCGGTTAGTGATTGTCGGTCGTACCCGGTTAAATTTGTATTCATTATTTTATTGGACTTTAAAAATCGGAGAGATTTGTTAATTTTTTCCCAGTTTGATAAAGACTTTATAATTAGAAAACCTATCAAATTATTTCACTATAATAACTTTAAATATCTTAGGATATATATAGTGTTTTGAAAATTTTGTTTTATGAATTAAATTATTTAAAATTCAACTCCTAATAACACAAAATTTTAGTAGAATAACATTATCATTAAAAATCAATCTTTTTAAATAACAATGAATTTAGTATAGAATTAAAAACTCATCAAACTAATAACAATTATTTTTAATATGAATATGAGAATTTATAAACTAATAACAACAAAATCTGAAAATTTTAACAATTTTAAAAATTTCAGCTACTAATAACTCTCATTAAGACACACACACATATGGATAGAGGAAAAAAGAGGAAGAGACACACGTGTCAAGAATGACTCAGCACCGTCCGATGTGTCTCACTCTTTCCACGATGGATCACTCATCGTCTGCGTGCCAACTCATAACGAGCTTCTTTTGGAATTTTGCATGTTACATTCTTTTCAAATTCAATCCAATTTCAAATTTAGACCAAAGCTTGTCTCTTCCTTTTTCCAAAAACGTTTTCAAATTGTCGCAAGATTCGAAAAGCCAGTGCCGAACACAAAAGGAAATCGCTAGGAGTAACGAGAGATGTGTAATAAATTCGATATCTTTCGTGGAATTTCGGAATTTCTGTATCCTTGATTTTTTGCAGTGTTCCGACTTAAACCCTGATCCCCTTTTTATGGTCCAGAAACCGGAAAATTAGATTTACAGGGAGGAAAAGTTAGAGAGAACAAAAGTGAGAAAAAAGGTGGAATCTTTGGTGAATACCAATTTAGGCATTTGAGTCAGATCTTAAAAAAAAGGGGAAAGCTAGAAGCTTTCAGCTATTGAGCGACGTTTGGGAAGAAAAGCTCAAATTTTCTTCAGCTTTCTTGTGTGATTCGGTTTTGAGAAATGAATATGGGCAATGGAAAGGAGAGAATCGTTCACGAGGTTGCAATGGTGGTTCCTAAGAGGATTCGAGAAGAAGAAGAAGAAGGAGACTGTGTTGAAGTTTTGGTGACTGAACTAAAGAAGAGAGGGATGGTTGTTGATAGAGTCGTTGGTCTTGCAGATGAGTTTCTCAAGGTCGGTCCTTTTTTTCATCTTTCTTTGCCCAATTTTACTAGTAATTTGTGATCACTTAGGCTTTTTTTTCAGTTGTGAAGTTTAGGAGTGTCCCTGAAAGAGTGAATACTTGAAGATCTTTTAGAACAATTTTTTTTTTTTGATGAACTTGCTAATTATGTCTAGTGGTGTCTAGGCTCAACAAACTCGTGACTTATTTAGCTCTAATTCTGTAGAATACTTTGGTATTAGGAGAGTGACGTTTGAGATCAGTTACAATTCAAGTATTTGTTCAGGTAGCAGCTCCTTGGGAAACCTTGGGGAATGCAGCAGCAGAGCTTCATATACGTAAACCTACTCGTCTTGGTAAATATTGGTTCCTTGTATTACTACTAACTTAAATTGATAAGTGACCATCTGCTAAATAGCAGTATCATATATCCTTCCTTGTTTAGTGTTCTTCACAAGTTTGAATGTTTGATGGTCAGGAATTGATCTCCCCTTTGAGATGCAAGGGTCTGAGGCTTTCTTCCGGCAACCTGATGGGTCACTGTTCAGCTGGTTTGAACGTTTCCGGTGCTATCAACATCTTATATATGGAATTGTAAGACCCCTCTCTCCAACTCTGTCGTTATAGTCATTGTTTATCCGCGGCTACATGTTTTATATTGCTTTAATGTGTCAGGTAAACTGTGAAGGATACGACGTTACACTGAAACTTGACGGCAGAGAGTTTTGTTGGGCAGCAGGAGAATCATTAGTCCGAAGGTTGGAATCAGAGGGTGTCATTAAACAAATGTTTCCTCTTCATGGTAAGCTATTTTACTATACTTATTGGGTTACACGCAGTCTACACTCTAGAATGGTTTAAAATTCTCACATAGAAACATTTGTTTGTAGATGAATTCAAGAGGAAGGAACTTCTCCAAAATTGGGCATTAAACTGGTGGAACTGCACAAACCAACCAATCGATCAGATCTACTCTTACTTCGGCGCAAAGGTAGACATATAGATAAATCCAAACTTGCTAGACATGTTAAAGCTTTTAGTATGAAACTCATAACATCGAAAATGACAGATTGGAGTCTACTTTTCGTTCTTGGGAATGTATACGCAATGGTTGATATTTCCAGCCTTACTTGGCTTTATAGTGCAGATGGTTGATTTCGGGTGAGTTCTTAACTCTGTTACAAGCTCTTAAGTAGATACTAATAGACATGTCAGTGTATCCATCATGGCTTGTTTGCAATATTTCTTTTGGTCAGGTCCTTGCAGTTTCTTGTTCTCCCAAGTTTCTTTGTCAGCACAATACTCTGGGCTGCCTTGTTTCTTCAGTTCTGGAAACGTAAAAACTCGGCCTTATTGGCCAGGTAGGTTTCTATTTACTTTGCTGATTCAGTCTTTCTGTGACTCTCTTCCAACTGGTACTGTTTTTCTTAGATGGCAGATAAATTATTTAGTTGGCCCCAGTCAAGGATACAGATTTCTAGGAATGGAATGGAGTTCTCTTCCGTTTCCAAAGGACTTTATAAAGAAACTAGGAAATGAGAAAGCCCAAGAGAAGGAAGCATATCAGAGATATGAATGGTTTGCTTATCGCAAGAGGTTTAGGAATGATGTTCTTGTCATCGTGAGCATAATCTGCCTCCAACTTCCATTTGAGCTGGCTTATGCTCATATTTACGAGATTATCACATACGATGCCATCAAGTAAGAGCTTACTCGCTTTTTCTTTCTAAGCTTTTGCCAATCTCATGTGTTGCCAATTTTGTTAAAACTAATGACATTTTGCTCTATGATGGTTTCAGGTATGTGTTGACAGCTATCTACCTTCTAATCATTCAGTTCCTCACACGGTTGGGAGGCAAAGTATCTGTCAAGCTGATTAATCGAGAAATCAACGAGAGTGTTGAATATCGAGCTAACAGCTTGATTTACAAAGTAAGGACATCATTGTTAACAAAGTCCTTTTTCGAGTACTCTTCATTGTTCCTCTTTTTTCTAATCATTGCTATTGGAAACTTCAACGTTGCAGGTTTTTGGGCTCTATTTTATGCAGACATACATTGGGATCTTCTACCACGCTCTTTTACACCGAAACTTCATGACACTTCGACAAGTATTGATCCAACGGTTAATAATCTCACAGGTAACGACAAACAAGAAGATGCCGCTTCATTAGATACTCTACTTTGCAAAATGTTGGTATGCCAACATACGTTTGAAACTCGGAATTTTCTGCAGGTTTTCTGGACCTTGATGGATGGTTCTTTGCCTTACCTGAAGTACAGCTACAGAAAGTTTAGAGCTAGGTACGCCGTTTATTTCCTTCATGCAAGCAGTGTCAGAACTTTTGAGCAATGTCGAATCTGCTTTCTTTTTTCCAGGAAGAAGAAGAAAAGCGAAGGTGGACCATCAACAGGAAGGATACAAATAGCCTCAAGAGTTGAGAAAGAATACTTCAAGCCAACATATTCAGCAAGCATTGGTGTAGAACTGGAAGATGGACTTTTTGATGGTAATAAACTCTTATGAAGTCAATGATCTTTTGTGATCGATTATGTTAAGATGTTAGCTTCTCGGCTAAAAGTTTGAAAATGAAATTTGCATTTGCAGATTCCCTCGAGCTGGCTTTGCAGTTTGGAATGATCATGATGTTTGCTTGTGCCTTCCCTCTTGCTTTTGCCCTTGCTGCAGTGGTAAGAGTTAAAACATTTTCTCTCAACTTCATCTTTAGCTTTTGGATTTTTCTGTTTCTTAAAAAAACATGAGTATATGTATGTACACAGAGCAATGTAATGGAGATAAGAACAAATGCTTTAAAACTATTGGTCACACTGCGAAGACCTCTTCCTCGTGCTGCTGCAACAATTGGAGCTTGGTTAAATATATGGCAGGTAATTAATTTGGATAGTAGGAAAAAACAAGAAAATATTTCGATCTTGCTGCACTGATTTGATTTCTGTCTTGTGTGTTTCAGTTTCTAGTAGTAATGTCCATATGCACAAACTCGGCACTCTTGGTGTGCTTATATGATCAAGAAGGCAAATGGAAGATCGAACCGGGGCTTGCTGCAATTCTCATCATGGAACATGTACTCTTGCTTCTAAAATTCGGACTTTCTCGTCTTGTCCCTGAAGAGCCTGCTTGGGTTAGAGCCAATCGTGTGAAGAATGTGACACAAGCACAAGACATGTACTGTAAACAGCTCTTGAGAAGCATGTCTGGTGAATTTGCCTCCATGGCAAAATCTCAACAACAAGACTCGGATCAATTTTGACCTGAAAGAAAAATAGAATCAACGAATACCAAAAGGCTTTTTTGTGTGTGCATCAGTTAGATCTTTTCTTGCGTCCCTTTGTGCATAAAACAATGTTAAACAATGATATCTTGAAGACTTGTATAGACAGATCTATCTCCTATTTTGTCTGTAATACGTTAAAGTGTGAGAAGATCAAGTTAACATTTATGTTAGAATCATGGGTCGAAAATTAGAGAAGAATATCTCTTATATTTCAATGTTTATGTTACAAATATTGTCCTGTAATTTCTATTACTTCCATACATTTGTATACTCCGTGAATGGTTGCATACTTGAAGTAGTAATTAGGAAACTTTCTCAGCCCATTATGATGTCAGTCTCGTAAAGATGACATTATTAGAACAATAATTTCCTCTTTTTGGGTCAATGATATGGTTTTTTCTTTTCATTTAAAGATGATCTTTTGTTGTCGTCGATCTCTCCTTTTTGGATTAGTGGAAATTTCTTTTTTGAATGGTAAGGTTACAGATATTTTTTCACCTAATCAGAGTATTAAATTATCAAATGCGTTTTATTCTCCAAAATAATTTCACAAATAATAGTATAGATTTATTTTCAAAATCACTTTGCAAATAATAGTATAGATTTATTTAGGATAATTTGATGGCAATATAACTTAAATAAGAGTTTCATTAAGGGTATAAAATATATTGTTTTGTGAGAATGAACAAGACATTGTTTATTGTTTTGTGAGAATGAACGAAAGAACTTCATTTTCCAAAATCATTTCGCAAATTAATAATAATATAGATAAATAGATATATATTTCGTATTGTTGATATGTTATAATCCGATTCAAATTCAGAAATATGAGCTTGTGAGTAAGATATACTCAAAGTTCTCTGCAGCACACATTAAATAAGAGTTTCATTAAGGGTATAAAAAACATTGTTTTGTGAGAATGAAAGAGAGCTTCATTTTCCAAAATCACTTCGCAAATTAATAATATAGATAGATATATATTTCATATTGTTGATATGTTATAATCCGATTCAAATTCAGAAATATGAGCTTGTGAATAAGATATACTCAAAGTTCTCCGCAGTACACACCTCAAAATTCAAATGTCGTGTACGTAGAATGTAACTAATATATTAATAATTATTAGACCTGGATTATTGGACTGCACGATACTTGGGAACTTGGCAGCTTTTTGTTAAGTGGGATTCAGGTTTGAAATTTAATGGGACACGCATGACATGTCACACAAACAGAAAAGGACGAATCTTATTAACACTTTTTCACTGTTTCGATTTTTGGACAACAAAATAATTCACTCAGCTTTTTTTTTTTGGTAAAAGATATAGCTTCACAAATCAGCCGGTATGGTTTATTTATTATACGAATCCGAATCCGCATAATAATCGCACTTAAAGTGAGAGAATGTCTACCAAACTTAATATTTTCAATGGACGCATGGAATGTCATGAGCTTATATTGATGCTGATTCTCGGATAACGTTAGTGTTGTTAGGTTATGGAATAAGTGTGTCTGTCTGGAGATACTGATCTCATGTAAAAGGAACTCTTCAACGTGGAAATCATCCCAAGGCAGCACTTTCCGAATGCCATGCCAAGACAAAGTAAAATATGTTTAATCTTATGTATTTTATAATATTCATGCTAATACACCATTAGCATTTTCTTTCCCTTTCAAATATATTTAGTAAAGTTGGGTGACACATGTGAGTTTTGAGAAAATAACATCAAACGGCACACTGTTTTATTCATGTGTAATTTGGTTGTCATGAATTATTTGGTAAAAATGTGTAATCATAAGAAAATCATGGTTATTTATGTTAATTTACATTTTATGCTCAAGGGTAGATGCGAATATCACGTTTGCTAAGTTCCTAACGCCGACGCATCTTGTAAGGCAACGTGTTTCTAAGAATTCTTATTTGCTGGCAGCTTCTGCGTTTGGTAATGCTGTTGTGTCACGGATCCAACTTTATTTCTTTATAGATCACTGTTTTTTTCTACAACATTTGTTGATTCTTGACACATGCACCACTTTTGTTTTATGTTATAGTTCTTTTAAAATTGATATATTGAATAAATTTCTAAAATCTTTATGCAGTTTCTTCATTCCTGCTTCTGAAAACACACCAAAAGGAAAAATGCGCAACAAGTATTCAAATATATACGTTTCAAATGCTATGACATTCTTAATCAATTTTTGTGTATTGGAGATCAGTCAAATTATTGCTCCTAAGAACATATAAATAGTTTTTTCCATAGTTTAGTCCAGTCTTAAACGGTGGACCGTCTGTCTGTTTTTGGCAAAATTTGCTTGTCGGGTTTTCGTAAAGTAATGATATGTTTGTTGATAACGAAGAAATCAAATAGATGAATGAATACAATGAAAGCTGTAGCCACCTAGGAAGGCTGCTACTTAATAATTAGGATATCTTTTTTTGTTAATCTTTGTCCCTCACGATTCATTCTCTCTTTCAAAAGTTTTTTTGCAAGTGCCTTCCTATCCAGTTCCTTTAAAAATAAAATACAAAATATCACATAAAAATATTAAAAAATCTCAAATTTCCATAATAAGTTATGAAAACTTTGGTGTCGGAATTTCAAAGAATCTCATCAAAATACTATATTAAAATATATCTAAAAAATCATTGAGGTAACTAATAAAATTAAATTAATTGAGAATTTTTTATCAAGTTCCACTAAAAATATTGATTTAATAATATTTACATTATTATATGTCAATAGATTTATTCAACATTAATTACAATTTTATATTCTGTTGACAGCATTTACAAAATCATATGTCAAAATTTGATCTACTAGTGTTAATATTTAGTTATTTTCTTTTAAAATAATTATACGAAGGATATATTTTAGCACCCGAATATTCTTCTCTGATTCCCGCGTCACCTCCTCTCAATGGAAAACCCACCCGGAAACTTCTAAAAAGGCAAATTTAAAACCCAAAAGCTCTCGTAACCGTTGGATCACCATACAAAACCCATGCTTGACCTGTAAACGTCATCAAATCCAACGGTTCACAAACGAAATAAAAAGGATTCTAATTTCTTCATCAACTTTTTCACCTTTGGGCTTTGGAGGTAATATTCCAATGGCATCTCCGGAAAAAATCCCCCATTGTTTCTCTTTTCGCTTGTATAAATACCAAATCCCATTCCTCTTCTCCTCCATCCACAAACCAATCTAATCCCAAACACTTCTTCCTTCAGATTTTTCCTAGTAAACATTTCTGAACATGGCTTACAATAGCAATAACAACAACAACATTGTCGTTGTGTTCGATTTCGACAAGACAATCATCGACGTTGATAGCGATAATTGGGTAATCGATGAACTTGGCTTCACTGATTTGTTCAATCAACTTCTCCCCACCATGCCTTGGAACACACTCATGGTTTGTCCTTTTACCTTCTCTCCTCTGTTTCGGATTTTGTTTTTATAATATTTCGTTAAAAAAACTTGTTGGTTTTCATTTCTTCATCCTGTTTTCCATTTTCCTGTTGTGTATCCGATTATTGACTCAGATTTCACGTGAATTTCCACCAAATATTCCTTATTAAGGAAAAAAAAAACCTATAATAATTTTAATTTTGTTCATATATCATCCAAAATTTCGAATAAACAAATCATTAAACCAGTGGGTTTTTTCTCTTTTTTTTTTTTTTGCTTTAACAGGATCGTATGATGAAGGAGCTTCATGATCAAGGCAAAACCATTAAGGAGATCAAACAAGCCCTAAGAACAATCCCAATCCATCCACGGGTCGTCCCTGCCATCAAATCTGCACATGATTTAGGGTACTTCACGTTATTAATTATTATTTATTAGTTCTCCATTTTTTTTTGGTTTTAATCAGTTTTCCTAATAAACATTATTATATTTTTTCTCTATTAAATATGCCTAATGTAGTAATGTTAGACAAAACCCACCGTTTTTGATCCGACATTTACGGTTTGGTTTCCAGGTGTGAGCTTAGGATAGTGAGCGACGCCAACATGTTTTTCATCGAGACCATCGTTGAACATCTCGGTATTAGTGAGCTCTTCTCTGAGATCAACTCAAACCCAGGATTCGTCGATGAACATGCCACGTTGAGAATCTCTCCTTACCATGATTTCACTAATTCCTCTCATGGCTGCTCTCATCGCACTTGCCCTCCTAACATGTGCAAGGTACATTTATTTATAATATATTTTTGCTTTTCTTAATTTAGTTAACCATATAATGACTAAGCATATAAAAATTAAAATATGTTGTGGGTCAGGTAGTGACCGTACCACTCAAAACATGTCATCTCTATGGTCCCTTTTTGGTCGCTTTCTAATACTAAACCATATTTTAATCATTTGTTTATATCTTATTTAGGGTTTGGTCATTGAGAGGATTCAAGAATCTCTAGCTAAAGAAGGGAAGAAGAAGATGATCTATTTAGGAGATGGAGCTGGTGATTACTGTCCTAGTTTGAAACTAAAAGCTGAAGATTACATGATGCCACGTAAGAATTTTCCGGTTTGGGATCTGATTAGTCAGAATCCGATGTTGGTTAAAGCATCGATTAGAGAGTGGAACGACGGTGAAAGCTTGGAGAGGATATTAATGGGAACAATCGAGGAGATTAGACTGGATGAAGAGAAGGAGAAGCTGTTGACTAGCGTGGAGAACAATTGCAAGATGCAAAATATCTCTGTCGGGATTAATGCTCACCATGAACCAATAATGCCTCGTGCTCTTCGAGTTTCTCAGTCTAGTTAGATGTTTTTAAAAATGTATTGGGGGAAGAAGAATGAGTATAAACTGTGGTGATTCTTCTTCTTCCTCTTCTGCTTAATTAATTCGTAGTATTCCAAAAATATTGAAACTTTATCCTAATTATGACGTGACGATGAAATCGCAGTAAGATTGTGTTTTTGTTTTGTTTTAACAATTATGTAGTATAAATGTACTTCCTTTTTCTTTTTTCTTTTTGTAACTAGTATATGTACTTCCTTGAGTGATATATATTTTCTGTTTGACCGCATAATTTATGTTAGAATTAAATTAGTTACGTTTAAGTTACTGTATCGAGATGATTGTTATTGGTAACACAAAAACGCTATTTCGAAGAAACAGACGAATTTTATGTAGTTTTGTTCTACTTTTAATATCGTCTGATATTCCACTGTTTTGTCATTCATCACTCATCAGCACATGTTATCGTATACTACGATCCACGTGAGCCATGCGGTCTCAGATTTCCAAGTACAGAATCACTGTTCGAATCATGTGACACGAAGATTCTTCGTGCTGTTGCCATAACGATACGTGTATTCGTCTTCTTCATGGTTTGAAGGAATTTTCTGACATATGCTGAAAGCACATGCCACTAAGTTTATGGGCCCTATCAGAAACAAAGAAAAAAATTCATTTTACCTTGCCCGAAATATTGATTTTGTTCTTCAATTTTTCAAAAAATTTTACTTTCTTTTTTAAAATGAAACTTATATTGTAAACGTATAAATATCATCAACGCATTTCTAACTTAATTGATTTTCATTTTACAATATTAAAGAAGCAAGAAATTTTCTATTTAACGATTTATTATTGACTAGTTCAGTAAAAATAGTGAATTTATAGGACAAAAATTGATGATAAAATTAAAAATTAAAAATCCTTAAGGTTGGACATCCGCCGAAAATTAAAGTTGGGTCGGAATGTTTGGGCTTTCCCCATGAGGATTACTAGCCCATTTAGGCCCATAATTTATATATATACACTCTTAACAGTCCACACATTCACATACACCAAACACAGGCCCATTTACGGTCCATTATCAACTTATATACACACACACACACAACGCAATACATTTTCAACACCCAAAAAATCTCAGGTCGGAGAAGCCGTGGAAACGACGGCGAGATTTTGTAAATTCGATTTAACAACAGTATCCACAAACATCCTCGTATCTTCTTCCGTGTTACCTTTTGGTATATCAACAATGTAAGACTCCAACACCACACTATACACTCTCTTCTTGTCCTTCTCCGTGACGACGAATTCGTTAACCGATGTAACCGACCGGTAATTGTTTAACCGGTGTTCTCCTCCAAGAACTCGAAAACTCAAGATCCGTTTCTCTTCGTCTAGAGCTTCGAGTATCTCAACGCTCGTTGACGCTGGAAGACCAGACACAACGCTGACTTCCCTAATGGTCCCGACGCTTATTTCTTTGACGCCATTACCTCTGATGGTGCAGCTTTTGATGAAGTGTTTGTATTTGTTTGGATTCGCGAAGTCTCGGACGAATCTCCATATGGCACGTGCTGGTGCGTCTACGCGGTGTGCTATGAGGGATGTGCACGTGTTTGGCGATCTTGGGAACGTGTGGTGTGTTCGGATGATGGAGTCTAGAGTTGAATACTCGTCTTTCGTTAGTCCGTATGGTGTCGATGATGATGATGATGATGATGATGATGATGATGATGATGATGATGATGATGATGATGATGATGGCACATGGATTGGAGCAAGATTGGGGTTCATGGTTTTAGGTGTTCTTTTGAGATGAAATTTTGTCTATGAAGCTAGGACTGATTCTCTTGGCATACGTTTATATAGATATATAATATGCTTTTGACCCAAATAAAAGAAGATATATAATATGTTATTATATTAAAATGGAGAAGTGAGACATCGATATGTGTTTTGACTAATGGAGTTGGGTTGCACTAAATTGCTTTTGGAATTTGGCTTTTTATAAAATTGGTGTGAACGTGACATCAAATCTCATTATTATATGACTCATTGGATCCTTCAGGAGCTACATGTATCTAAGATCTTTGGGGTAAAATACAAAATGATGCATTTAATGGATTATAAATTTGTTAATTTTAGTATGATATATGCAAGACGTAGAAGAAAGATCAATGTCCCTATTAGTGTGAATGTATATATAGTGGATGAAGTGTTGTATCTGATTTGTACTTGGCTATACTATTTTTGAAAAATATAATGAGTAGAGTCGGTAACTTCTTAATGTTGAGAATGTGATTTATCTTTAGTTCTTTTAAAAACACTATGCAATTGTTTATGCAAGTTGCTCATTCTATTTTTTAAAAAAATCAAAATTCGTGCTGTTGACAACAATACTAATCAAATGTTGTATTGTTGAATGATTAAAAACTTTAGTTTTCATTGCATATATATGTTAAAAATGATTAACATATATTTCTATATGTTTATGATGTCAACCACTCAAACACACATACCACTATATATATATATATATATATATATTTAAAATATGGTGATGAAACAAGAACGATATTATATAAGCGCATAGGTAGTGATCCTGAAAAACCAGTTTTTGAAAATTATTTCTATGAAGCCACAACAAATTTCCATAGACATAATTTCATGCCACAAACTATGTATATATAACTACTTTCCAATTATATCTTCTATATAAGAAATATTGTCCAGTTGGTGGAGGAAACCAACATTTTCAAATAATAATGCTTAATAAACAAAAGAAGTGTTATTCTTTTTTCTTTTTCTTGTTGTTCCTTTTTTTTTTTAACCACTATACAGTATTTAATTTTCTTTAATTTNAAAAAAAAAAAAAAAAAAAAAAAAAAAAACTTTGAGTTGAGCCCCATGTCCATTGTCCAAGATACAAACAAACGCTTTTAGAATGTTGTTGGGGTCGGATTCCACCCCAAGACATCGTCATTTGGATTGGGCAAATGGGGAAGATCGAGCTGAACC